>JASGXE010012693.1:0-38231 GCA_030068105.1 Sinentomon sp. SZTP_YWyxl
ATTGCCGAAATCCGTGCACACACGAAGTTTCGATAATCTGAGTGCGCTGCACGGCTCCAAAAGCATAATTATCCCCACCTGATCAACAATGATTCGAAATGCCGTAATAATTGCAACATGTGAAATGCAATTTCCAACGGGTGGAAGCAAATGAGATAGAGAAAAAATATCAAAAAGAAAAAATGATGATATTGTGGAATGGAAGGAATGAAAAGGTATGGGTAGTTTAGCAAAAATCTGGCAAGTTTGTTAATTAATTCAGTGCGAGAAGAAAATTCTGGGGTTGCTTCTCTGACATGGAAGTGTCAAGCACTGCAAAAAGCGGTAGCGAAACATTTTACTCGCCGCCAGTGACGCGAAAATATCAAAACCAGCAAAACTAGTAGGTACCAGCAAAAATGTATGTAGAAATTGATTTGTCGCAGCCACTGATGTGCAGTTATCGAACATCGAGAAATGCACAGCTCTTTGGCAGCAATAACAGGAGCGAAAATAACTGAACGATCGCTGCCGGTAGTGTGCAAGTGTAGACCAATCAGCAAAAGGACCATCAGGAAAAGGACCAGCAAAAACGAAGTCACTTTATACGGTTTTGTGTTGACATGGAAATACATCAGAACCACCAAAAAATGCCGAGAAAACGAACCTTCACGTCTGTGATGGGCAATTATCGTGCAAAAGATAAAGCTTTACCACCAGCAAGGACAAAAAAATTAACCTTACTCGTGTACTGTGCTGGAGATGCGCAAGTATATCGAACACCAGCAAAACCATTAATACCATAGTAAAAACGGACACAAAAATTTATCCATTACCGCAAGGATGAGCAAGTATCTGAATCCGCAAGTCTGCAAGCCCGCCCGAAACCCGCACAAAATGGAGGTAAAGACAACCCGCCGCCGCCTGTGATGTGCAGAATCGAGCACGAGAAAAAGAAGCAGCAAAAAAGGTAGTAAAAATAATTGATCCGTTGTGCTAGTGATGTTCAAGTACGGTATGTATATAAAGCACGAGGAAAAGCACCAGGTATATAAGCGCCGTAAGTTTCCCGCCATTTGGACCATCATGTTTCGCGCACTCTGCCATCCCGTATAGCTGTGCATCAACAATCGTGACTGTTTATTTGGAGTTGAAATCTCGAGTAGCCGCCTTTGTCAGCCACTCCGAGTTTTATAGTGGTCTCGAATAAATGAAATAAATAAACAAGAATTAGCCTCTCGTCGTTGGTGTGCCTCATGCCGCCGCCATGCTGCTATCAAAAGAACCATTTTCAGAACGAACGCCAACTTCGAACACCCTGCCTTCACTCTTGCTGATGAGCACAAACGGGAGGATAGCCACCTTGCCGCACTGACCGTCAATTTCACGGCCGCGGTGTGAGAAAACACGCAAATCTTCTTCGTCCATTTGACGGGAGACTTGTGGCGCATACGATATAACCAATAGCGAAGAACGTCAACAAAAATTGATCCGTCCCATCCGATGTGACGCAAGTATCCATCTCCAGGAAGAGCAACTGGCGAAGCAACACGGCAGCAAAAATTGACCTGCCACCATCGGTGAGGTTCACGTATCGAGATCCAGTAAAAGTACTCGTCGCCACCCATGATAAGAACCGAACAAAAATTTCATGCATCCCGACGAGGGATGAGTATGTTTCAAACACCGGCAAAAAAAACCATCACGATTTCTGCGACATTGTGCCAGCAAATGTATTCTGAATCCAGCCCCGTTGGTGAATTCATCAAAGTTTGCGACGCAATGCTTTCAATTTTGTCTCAAAACGACGTGAAAACAGATCGATAATTTGAGTCGATATTGTCAAGATGATGTCAGAGCAACTTTTTGGATTGAAATAGTAAAAATGCGTGCGAATCGAAATTCAGAAACTTTGAAGAAATTTAACGTTTGGTGCTAAAAAAAAAAACAGTACAACGTCAGTCTTGTCCTCGAATTTCGAATCTCTCTACCTCTTAACGGCTTCAGGAATCTCATAAAATGGTCATAAATCGAGCTGGCAAGAGATTTTTTGCTTCCGAGTTTTGCCCTCAAAATTTCTGTGGAGATAATCAAATCCCCAACTCCATTGATATTTTTCAAAGGTATGTACAGTGGCGAGAAAATTACTTGTGTCATTAGTGCATGCCGTTTTTCAATCTTTTACTGTAACTGTGAAAACTGTGATGATTTCAGACTCAAAAAATTGGATTTTGTTGCGCAGAAATATGCGTCAAATCAACGAAGGACGCAAACAACGTCGATGGAATTGAGCTTAACCCGAATGCCCGAGAGAGAAACAACGCCATATGATACAATTAATTTTCTCGCCACTGTACATACATGCTTGCGACACGATGCAAATAAGTTTCATAATATGCGTTCGACAGCGACCTGAAATCCTGCTTGAAATGGAAATTTTTGCTCCTGAACGCTAAACATAAAAAACGCCGAAACAATAAGGAAGCGTCGACTGTCATGTCATAATCGTATCATGAATACTTTGCACTTGCAAGCTTGCAAACTTTCCAACCGGCTTCCACATCCATTAAGTTAATTAAAAAAGATCACCGTTCCTGCGTTTTCTCTTTTGTCCCAAAATTAAGCAAAGATTATGGTCTCGTATGTAACGATATTCAGCGCGGGAATATAAGTTTGCTGTTTTTCTGCGACAAATTTGCGTGTTTCAGTTACAAGAGTACCTACGTGTTCACGTGGTAAAAGCAGAGGGATGGGCAATATTAGCTGTTGCATATGCCGTGTTTCCGATTCATGATGCATGTCTCAAGTTATGGAAGGCGCAGAACAGGGAAAGCGTGGTGTTCGCTGAGATATGTTGTGCTGAATGGGTTATAGTCTGAAGGTGGTTGTCAGAGCGATACGTCCTGTCAGAAAAATTACAAGGCAACACATAATGTTAACAAGTGATTTATTTTCTTTTCTGAAAACAAAAATGAGATGTTTTATATCCGCCACAAAAACCATCCTGGTTCGTTTGAGTCGCGTTGATCTTTACGATTTTACCCTGAAAGGTAGAAAACCCATTTTCAGTTTTGTTTTCTCAAAGAGAGTAAAATGTTAAATGCAAAGAATCCAAAAAGATAGCCTCTCGAGCAAAAGCTAAACCACCAACAAAAGGACACAACACAAAAGAACAGCCCTCAACTGAAAAGGTCCCTTTGATTACCAGCTAATGGCACCATGAATAATGAATGAAAGTTCCTGATAAAAGCCGCGGTCTACTTTCTCCCACCAAATAGAGTCTCTCCAATCTCTCTCCCTCTCTCTACCTCCCTCTCCCCCTCACTCCCTCTCCATCTCTCTCCCTTTCTCTGCTTCTCTCTCCTTCTGTGCCCCTCTTTCTCTCCATCTCTCTTCGCATTTCCACTTGACAAATCTGTCTCTCCCTCTTTCTTGTGTGTTGTTTCGCCATGTCAATCAAAATCACTGCTTGTCATGAAATATCGCGTGTAGGGTCACTACTCCGAACGGAAACCCTTTCGCTTGGAATTTAATTACTGATAATAGTGTAAACTCTCTGCTGTGGAAAACTACAATTCTGCAGTCCATGAAAGTCCCATTTGATATCTCCTGATGCATTGGAGTGCTGAATGTAGCATTGCCCGGTGACATTGCTGCGGTCTTCTTTCGACCCGCCTTCCTCATTTGGTCTCAGCAGAGCTGTTTAGCACATGGCTCTTCAACGAAAACGGGCAGATGATGGATAATCGAACATCTCTGACAGACCGAAGAACAGTTACATAAAGGATGTGCTAATAATGTGTTAATGGGCCGACCTTTGAAGGCCGCAGGAATTGACGCGATTTAGAAATTCATGTTCAACATGCACCTGTAGGTGACCCGTACAAGAAAGATAAATGACTTTCACACTCGCACCATCTTTAGATGTCGAACTTTTGAATATCTAATTTTGCAATATTCCTGATTTTTTTAAATTTTGATAATCTTTCAGATCTCCAAGGGTGAGTGTACATCCAGTGTATCGCAAATGCTCCTTGAGCTGGGGTTTCCTCCTCTTTCTCAAAGAAGAACCGAAAGACGGCTTCTCACATTAAAAAAAACCTCAAAGGTTCGTTACTCATGTCTCTTCCTGATGAAATGCGACCCAGCACTATCTCTGGCAGCAGATCGCATGATTTCAACTACACAATTCCGATAATAAAGTGCAATGCTCATTACAACCCCTTTTATTTTCGAACACTTCGGGAGTGGAATTCCCTCCCTAAGGATTCACATTCTGTCCTTGCGAACTCTGCAAATCATGCTCAAAAATAGTTTCAATACCATAAAAGTGATAATTCATTCCTCATTTGAATTGATATTTTTGTTTCATCATCAGAAGTCGTTTATGGACAAGGATTGGGTCAATTCCTTTTTCATTATTTTTTTCTTGATTTTATTTATTGTCATAGCCAATATCAGTGTGTCAGTTCAGTTCTGTATTTTGTTCTCCACGTTTTTTACAAATGTTGCCTTGAAAATGTTGTATTGTTGTTCATGTGCTATCTTGTCTGGCTGAAACTGATATTTGCATTTGTATCGCAAATCTAAATAAAAACATTCATACATACATCAATCTGCGGAGAAGTGCACTCCCAGAATTGTACTCGTATTTCAAACTCTTCAAAAGACGTATTTCAAACTCCTTTTCGTTTGAAATACGTATATGTTCTCCTGTGCATCATAATCTCTTAACCCAGGGATTTATATTGTATTCCGGATGTGCAATTGCAAAACATAGCCATCCTCAATAGCAATACATTGCATTATTCATTGGTCCTCGAGACAACGCGCACAAAAAGTTCTCTGCACAGTGATTTTATTTCCATTTTAGTGCGAAATAAAAACAATTATTTTTGATTGAAAAAAATCCAGCATCGGCGTGAAAATCAGCTACCAAGGGAGTGGTGCGATTGTTTAATTAGCTTATTGGGTATTCTATGGGGGATCAAAAATTCCAAACTGGTGACTGTATGCTAAAAGCAAATAAACGTAACCTAACCTCTTTGTACATACACACATAGAAATAAATGTGTGATTTCTGCAGTGAAAATGTGGGATATCTGATCCCTGTTTTTACACACCGATAACGAAAAATCACCCATAGGCAGCGCGTCATTTCACTCATTTTGAATCGGATATCACGCAAATAAAAATGACGAGTGCGGGACTCGAAATCGGTTCTTCGGGTCTTTCGTTTCTTGATCGTGCTTACCGCCTTACCAACTGCGCTACTGAGACGCGATGAATATTTAACCTTTTTGTGGGTATTTGACGGCCATCGCGCACACGAAGCGAAGCCACACAGCATGAAAGGAGGCGGTGGTTTTTACAATGCCGCACCACAGCGCTCTTCCCCTCACCCGTCTGGCAGAATAACGTTCACTCTGCTGCTTTGCCGCAGCCTCCCGTCTGTTGCATTTCTCTCACAGGGCAGTAGAAATAACTCATTTTGCTACGGAAGTGTATGGAAACGTATACAGTAAGTGTTTGGATCTTTTACCCATATAGCTATCTGCTATCGCCTTATCAATGCGTCTCTCACAGTCGCCGAACACCTGTTTGCGTTTTTTCTGAGAATTTTTCACAGCCGCGGCGATTCTGTTTAAATGCTCTACAGGGCACCACAAAAGTACAAAATGCGAGTATGCATTGCGATTTTCTTGACACGGCAATGGCTTCTGGCAATTCCACATCTCGATTTGGTTTCAAAAAATATCCACGGTTGCATGCAGCCAGCAGCAGCTATGAAGCCGCGAAGAACATCCATAGATGGGGGTTATATGACCTGGTGTGATTCGCACACTCGAAAATGTGTTCGAGCAGAAACTTTAAAATTTCAAATCTACCAGAGCCCCGTTGGCTTTGTCCAGCAATCACCACGTGGAGGAGGAGCAGTTCAACGAAAATGTAGCCGTTTACAGATGCCGCGGATGGGGAATGGGTCATGAAAGTTCAACGACTGGGTGGAAACAAATGGGGAAATCTCCAAAAAATATCTTGCTGGAAAATCTGTCAATTACCGCCTGCCGGAAACCAGATCAAGAGGAGCAACACGTTCCATATCAGCAAAAACTAACCAGGCACAAAACCAGAAAGTGGCATACAAACCATGACATACTGAGAAAGATTGGTGTTGTTATGTGTGACAGACAACCGAAACGGGGCCACTGCATCTGAAGCACCTTGTTTTATAACACCTGTTGTGAAAGGGCCTGTGAGCCAAATTATCGCAAAACGATCAAGACACCAGCCAACGAGAGCGCTGAGTCGCCAGCATGGGAAGTAACAGAAAAAATCTACTGTATGATTTGTTTGGAATTTTACCTGTTTGTTCGAAATGAGCAAGGGCGCAGATCCATGCTGAATATTGGGGGGGACGATGTGGAAAAATTGGCGGACAATGCGTTGCGCGAAGCGCAACGCCGGGGGAGGGGTTCGGGGAGGGGGTGCCCCCCTCCCGGAAGGGCAAGAAATTTTGAAAAACTGGAACCTGAAATGGTGCTCAGAATGCTCAATTTTTAAAAAAAAAACGGCATTTTCCTCGCATTCCCCGTTTGCTCAGAGTAGATTGACATCGTCAAATCTGTCAACAATGTTGTTTTCTCAAATCCAATTTGCTGCTAAAAACACGACACGACCAAACAACCACGAAAGTGCCATCGCGTCAAAAACTGGACTCAACGATACAGGATGTCCCAAAAAAAAAGGATACTGAAACTCCTTTTGGAAGTTTCTGCCTTGCATCTATCTTGCCTGGCTCTCGCCGCACATTTTTGGTTGCTGTCTTTGTTTTATGTTCAATAATTGTGTTCTGCAGGTTTTTCTTGTGCTTTAGTGCTTACGTTGGCTTGTCTCGGTGCTCTAGTGACAATGAAATGAGGGCCGATTATGGCAACGCCGGAAACATCACAGCACACTGTTACTCATTGGGGTGCAGCTGACGTTGGCGCGTTTCCTCAGGTTGCTCGAAACCTCAGAAGCATGCGTTTTGCCAATTAAAGTGCCCAGACAAATGCACATAGCACTCGTCCGAGAACCACACGTTCCACAATTGGAAAGCAGGATCCTCCTGGTGAAGAGCCAACAGCCATTGACAAAATAACCGCCGCTGGCCGAAATCAGCAACGGTTAGGGATTGCAGAACACAACAATAGAACATTTTTACAGTGGCTGTGGTTGCAGGTGCGAAACAACCTGGCCTCGCCTCCGCCACACGGGTATTGTCTTGCATGTGTTTCGGGAGATGAACGGTGAACCCAAAACATGCGCACCGCGAGCAATGGGAAATGATTCCGATGTCGATTGCAACAGACGTGTCATGCTGGAATGAAAAGGAATGCCCGCAATACACAACGATTTTGATCAGTTTTTGATTCGGATTCTGTCTGCGGGATGCTGGCTGATCGCCATGCTTCCAAAGATCGATGCCGCGATGTTTTGATTTGAATCCTCATCGCATACGAGCATGAGTCGTGCTGCGGAAGCCCGCCCACACTGCCACTGGTCGGAACCGTCAGATCCAAAAGTCCTGACAACAAAAACTCACCAGCAGTCACTTGCCCACTGCGGGCGATTTTCTGCAGCTGACAGTTCAGTGTAATGGCCCGTTTTTAGCGTTTCGTGACAGGCACGAGAGACCCTGGGCGGCCTGCGGTGGGGAAATACAAATCAGCTGGAGTCCAGAACAATCATGTTTCATCTGAACCACTGTCGGGAATTTCGACAAGGAACACAAAAACCGGCCGCTAATGCGCAAACATGTTGTGTAGGAATCAAGCAAACTGTGGTTGCACTTTTTGGGCGTTGGACTTTTGTTTAGTTTTTCTAAAAAAAAAAGATTCGGTGTCCGCCTGTTTCAAAACAAACTTCAATCAAGAGCTGTGAGAAATGTCTCGCCTCTCGTCCAATGATTGCCCGCGAATTTTACGTGGCGGCTTTTTGTCTCACGCGTGCTCAGAAATTCGGCAAAATTGGCTTTGCGCCAAAGATGCCAAAGCAGCTTTTTTCCTGCCTCGGAAATGGTCACACAAAATGGCAATGCGAATCAAGCGGCGACAGCAAAAGCTCGTCACGTCATCTGACACTTTCTTTTCTGGATTGGGAAGTGGCGACACTTTTCAATTTCTTGAGTGACATGTGGCGACACACAGCAGGTCATTTTGCGAAACTTGAGCACTTTTGTTCCTCAAATGATTTTTGAGAGTTTTACGCGACGAAAGGTTGGGATCATGATACATGTGTGATAGCGCTCATTTTTCAGCTTTGCACCACAGGAAGCCACATCAAAAAACCGTCGCTTTGTTCAGGAGAAATTTCACTTTCTGTGGGCATCGCATCGCGGCCCGCCATTCAGTCGCATGTCTGTCAACGCGCACACCCCTTTTAAACGCCGCAACACCGCAATGCACTTCATGTGTCACGAAAATCCAGGAGTTCCTCCACTTAATTTCAAACGTTGTGTCATTGCTCTTACGAGACCTGTGCAAAGCCGCTGAGAGAAGGGTCCTAAAATTTTGGGTTTCGCGGGTTGCGGTTTTTTCGCTGGTTCGGCTCCACAATTCACGGTTTTTCCGCTAGTTTTTCCGGCAGAGTTTTTTGTTCTTGGTTTCTGTTTTTGGTGGAGTTCTTCTGTTTTTTTTTTTCTTGTTTTGGAAGAAATTATTTTGCGAGTAACAATTCAATTCATCCCTTGACTCATGATTCATTCAGAGTTCATTTGATTCATGATTCATCAAATAGCATCACATTCGACCAACGGCAACGTTGGCCGTCTAAAATTGACTTGCTTTGCTGGTGAAATTCGACATGACTCTTGTTGAACACTGCAATCTGCGGAACACTGACTCTCTCTTGATACAGAGTAGTTGTCGTCTCTCTTACGTGTTTGTGTTCGGTGTCCTGCCGAAAATTTCCTTTTGGATGTCAGAAACGTAGGCTATTCAAATGACCAAAAAATGTTGTGTGGGCAGGGGTGGGTGGAAATCTCATTATTGTGGAAAAGATACCTACCGAAAGGATTGGAGTAAACTTTTGTTTTTGGTGAAATCTTTGGCATGGGGAATTTTTTTGGTTTGGGGAATTTTTTTGTCAATTTGAGGAAATTCCAAAAGCTGCTTGCGTTCACAGAGGTCGAGATCGATGCTCCACTGCCTGTTCACACCGGAAACACCTGGTTAATTGGCTATATGGCTGCTTCGTCAAGGAAACAACAGGCATTGCAATTTGCAGTTCATTGGTGGGTTCTGGATCCTGCTGCATGGAACAACAAAGAACTTTGAAACGCAACCGCAGAATCAACCAAATGACCACATTTTTCTCTCCAGATCCAGATGGAAAAACGTGGCCCTGATATGTTCGGCGGGAGCATGGCTTACATTTCATTCCACAAACCACGTCCCAATCCAGAGTTTTCTTTCACAAAACAAACCTTTTCATTCAGAAATGGGGTGGAATTTCAAATTTCTCGCAATTGTGTTTTTGTGGCCAGCGGTTTTTTGGCTGCTTTTTAAAATTTCTCGTGGTTCCGTTTTTCCGCAGGTTTTTTCACAAAAATCTTGCAGCTTTTAAAAAAATCATCTGGCAAAACTATGATTGCCTGTCATCATTCATCACTCATTGCTGGCCTGCCTGATGACGGGTGGTTCGTAAAAGCTCAGTTTTTGAAAAAAGTGCATTCTGAGCACCGTTTGAAGTTCCATTTTTCAAATCCCCCCCTTCGGGGACGGGGACACCCCCTCCCCGAACCCCTCCCCAGGTGCTGCGCTTCGCGCAACGCATCCTCGGATCCTTGTTGCCCCCAGCGCGAGTTTCCCGCCTGGAAAATCAGCAGCCAGACCGCCCCTGTAAGTATCATTCACCGTTGCCAGGATACCGAAATCTCTTTCTTTTCTGGAAGGATGCATTCAAGTTGACTCTTTTTCGTGTTCCGCACCAAAGTGTAATCACTGCGTGGTGCAGGACGCGTGTTTGTTGTTTGAGTGTTTCATCTTGTTTTTTTATTTCGTTGGTGCGGATTCGTTCAGCTTTTTTACAAGATTTTGAATTGATCATGGAATAAGTGCGGGAAGGACGTTGAGCTCTTTTGAGTATCAGGCACATTTTTTATTCTCAACGCGGAGTTGTATCTTGTGACTGCAATGCTTGGTCATCGGCAAGTGCATGCATAGCTTGGCGATGCCGGCATTGTTTCTTTGCGTTTGCCCATTTGATTGTTGTCAATCCACCTTTAGACCTCCACCTTTTGAAAGCAAATCACATTAAAGCACTTGGTCAAATTCAAGGCATGCTTGTGCCTTTTCTGCGCGTTTCTGCTGTCTTTTTGAGCCCGTTTGGTGCCGTTTCGGCATTAGTATCAATTTCAGATGGCTTTATGCAGGCTTTTTAATCCCACGACACAACAAAGCCGGCTGCGTTGCTGCCCTGCTTGAAGAGGCTTCCTTCCCTTCCGTGAATTGCAATGAAACGACTGTGTGAAACAGTTTATGGTCCTGTTCGTGGATCAATTGAAAAGGCTGCGTTGCCATGGTCTCGCTCCATTCGCACCGTGTAACATCTGGAAGCGATAATCCAATAATTGCGTCCAGGCGGCCCAGGTGTTGCAAACGGATGCATGTCTCCTGCCGTCTGTAAACAAAAGCAGGGCACAAAGACAGCACACAAAATAGGTACCGCACCAGATGAAATTCCAATGTGCCGGCGACAGCGCCAGAACACAATCGGTACATCCCACATTGTGATCATTGGTTTGGTCTCCGCAAAGCCAAGACCAATCATCGCAAGATTTGAACACAGGTGCCGCAAGCCACACCTCGCAACCAGCACGAACGAATGACAACTGCTGCGCTATACCTTGCGGTTGTGGTCTCAATATTGATCCCGGCACTATACCTCGACAGTACCGTATTGGTTTTACCATAGGCACAATCTCGGGGTCAGATATAACCCCAAAATAAGGCACCGAATTATTTTGTTTCTTTGCATGCGGAAAATTGTTTCTTTGATGCGCCTGCAAACTGAATTCATCCGCACCTGTTGCTCGCCAAGCTAAGTACGAGTAAGTATAAATGTTGTGATAATTAGCTGTTATGGATGCACAATAATTTCTCGCCGTTTTTGCTTTGTTAAACCTTGCACCTAGAATCGTAATTCTTGAACGAATAATTTAGGCGATAGCGCAGTCAGCTTTTCAGGAATCACATAGTAGATTTTTGCACTTCGGAAGATAGCGCTGCCAGAGTAAGATAGCGAAATTGAATAACTGTTCTGTCTGAATTATTGTACGGTATTTACTTGTCATCTCTAACTATACACAGCAAAGTTATATTCTCGCACGTTTGGAGATAACATTGTCAGAATAATTTAGCGCTTTACTGTTGTTAGCTATTCTTGCATCTGCAAACCCAATTCTTGCAACCAGGAAGATAGAATTGTCAGCAAATAGATGGCGGCAATGTTATGTTTTTGCTATAATTAAAATTTCTGTTATGGAAAGATTATTGCACTTACAAGCTTTGTGCTAGTACTTGGCAAAATAGTGTATAGTGAACAAAACACCTATTGTGGAGCATTATTATTTGGTCGCTATTTGCGCGTAATGTTCAAACTTTGCATCAACACACTTCTTGCGCCTCTGAAAATGGAGCTAGTGTTGTCAATCTTGTCAAGATGGCTGTGAGTTAGCCATGTTGGTGATGCAGAAGAATGCCCGTTCGCTCTCATTTTTATCCTTTCTGTGAGGGTGAGGTCTTGATTGCCACACTGAGCGATGAAGATCTTGTGTCTCATCACTGCCTTATCACGCTGCGATCACTGCTTGGACGTCCTGTGCCTGTTTTCATTTTTGTTATGGAGTTTTTTATTTTTGCTGAAGAATCACCTTGGAAGAGGTGCCCGAATCCAACTGTCTATGATGTAATAGTTGTCGAAGCTGAGAAGCAGTTGGTGCGATATCTCTGATTCCAACGTGCGGTGGAAGGATGCGGTGGATGCAGTTGATGCGGTGTACAAAAGGTTATTGCTAACATTTAGCATCGTTCATTTTTCGTCGAATAGGCTCTCGGTAGTCGATCAAAAGTACGAGTACAGTCGTTGGAATGGTCGAAATCAAAGGTGGATTAAAATTTCGTAAAAGTCGAGTAACAAAAGACTGACGTTCAAATAGTGAATTAGAAAAAGGTCTGAATGCATTTGACCATTGACCAAAAGTTAGTCGCTCACATGCTTGAGGTTAGAAAGGGTCGAATGCTTTTCGTAAGGACAAAAAACACAGAAGATACTTTCGGTAAGAGTTCGGAATACCTGCCGACATTGAACTGAACGAGTTATCACCATTGTTCTCTGATATACTTAAAGCTAAATAGACCTAACCTAACCTGACCTAACCCAACCTAACCTGTCCCAACACACCTATCCTATAACCTATCCTATACCCTACCTACATCGTCCTCATCTTCCTATCCTATTTTGGCAACTTGAGCGTGTGTGAAAACTCGTCTATTTCAGCTTTTTTCAGATGTCGGCTGGTATTCCGAACTGCAACCACACTTTCACTGAAAATTGAATTTTGTGAATTCCTTATTGAGTTACCACGGGAATGAAGGATTTCAATACAAATCCGTTTGGTCGTTCTATTCACCCAAACCATCCCATCTTGACGTGCAAATAAATATCAAATTTGATCTGTTTCTTTTAGATGCGGTGGTTTTTCCTTGTTGCGTGATATGTAGCCTAAAAGAAGCTTGCTATTTGTTAATATCGGTTCCAGAAAAACTACAACCGGCCTCATTGATACGTCATTTCTCAAACTGGGCAAATCGAAAAGATTGTTGTATAAGAGCTGCGAATTTCCAAGTTTGTTGGAGCCCACTTTTGAAAAGAAAGATGTGGCTTGTTTATCCAAAGTGGGAGAATATAGTCATTTTAACCAGAAATTTCATACTGATTGGTAGAAATACGTTCAGCGTAACCCATTTAATTGCAATGTATTAGATTCCAACGCCTCTTGGCACCTTTATTACACGAGTCAGCTAACCATTCAAATCACCCATCTAAGGGATTTTCATGCAGAAAAACACTCCTATATTTCCATGGACGTCAAAAGAGCGTCACATGTACAGATGCCTGGTTTGAATGAAATTTATTGCAAATTATTCATTAAAGTCCGGGTTTTTTTATTGGAAATACAGGAAATATAAAAGCCTCTGCGTCTCAGTTTGCTAAGAAATGAGTTCAAAATTCGAATACACGAATAAACTCTGGATAATTTTCACATCGGAAAAAAGAATTGCCCGAACTGGACACTTAGTCGAGGGATTTCTCTTAAATATTGCTCCCGGATCGGATGAAAGGTGAACTGAGAGACTTTTGGCAAGAAACACAGTTCACAAAAACATTGACATCTTGGCTTAAATTGAGAAATAAAGGAGAAGAATGTAGAATATACTTAAAACAGGTATAGGATATGAGAGTTGACAGCTGAGGAAAAGTACGTGGATAAGGAGGATGAATTGGATGAGTTGGAGGACGTGGATGAGGCGGATGAAGTCGATGTGTCAGAGACGACGCGGCAGTGAGAGATTGCGAACCCTTTTGCGTATACCTCATTCCACTTGAAGATATGAGCTAAGAATGCTTACAAGTGTACTCAGACTGAATTCAGAATTCTTTCAACAATGAAAACGCGGTCGAAAACTTCATTATCGGCATAGAAATTAAAGTTTTTCTGTGCATTTAAATGGAAGAATGTGAAGCATTCTCAGCTCATATCTTCAAGTGGAATGAGCTGTAGCCGAGAAAGCAGTGCAACGAAAGTCATAGGGGAGAAGGACAATACCAATATAATCTACTACGCTAAGGGAACCACAAGGCAACGGAGTCTCGGCATTGCGGCCCGAACAAACGAGTTGAACTGAATAAGAATGAAGATGAAACCAATCCACAAGAGTTTATGAGTTGTTTTACCAAGGTTAATAGAATAATCAGGTTGGCCAGTCTCGAAGAATTTCGGAAGCAGCTGATTGTGACGTCAGGCCTGTGACGTCATCGGCGGCAAAGGAAACAGGAGGCGGCTAGCAGACAGTTGACGGAGTCAAGATGCTCGTGACAAATTTGGGAAATTTCGAATTGAGCAAGGTCCAAGGTTTATGCTATACCCAGGCTTGAATGTGGAAAATTTTAATTTCTATCCCCGTGATTTTCTTTGTTATAAAAAAACATTGTTGTTCAACCATTGTTGCTAATTATCTTGAAAACACTTTAATGCGCCAATTCGCCATAACATCGAAAAAGAGAGCGCTACAAATGCGAGTTTTTCATACTTGTTGGATATTTCATCGTGCTTCGTGTGTGTGGATTTTTTTCGTTGAAGCCTGATAACATTGTTTGATTCTACAGGAATTTACAGCAGTGTCGGTATACGGAGCCATTCTATAAAGACGCGGGCCATGGGAGATTTTGTCCGCCTGCAGGAGTGTATTTCAATTCATCGTTTTGTAAAAATACCAAGCAGTTGTGCAGCTGCCGAGTGCAAGAACCGCAGTGGAAGAAACTGTGACAAACCCGAAGAAATCTTATCCTACCATCATTTTCCAAAAGATCCCATTTTGCGGAAAGCCTGGATTTCTAAATGCAAACGGCGGGACACTTTCAACACCGAAAATGCCCGAATTTGTTCTGAGCATTTCAGCACTGATGACTTCGAAAGAGATCTCGTGAATGAGTTGCTAAACCAACCCCTTCGGAAGAAATTGAATCCAGGAGCAGCGCCAAATCAGAAAATTCCAGGATTAGTTCTTCCAAATGCGAAAACGACTGAATTGTGCGGAAACCACCGGCAACGCATTGAACGACGAGAAACGAAATCGCTTGTACTGAGTTTGATCGAAGATATTCCGTTCGACTCTCCTGTTCCCGCAGCGATCAATTGTCGGAGCGGAGCCTGGAGTTGTTAGGCTACGTCAATCTCCTTCAGTTTGCAAGGAGTCAGCGAATCAAGCTGAATGCAGTTTTGTCTGAACTCGAGAAGGAGAAGTTGGAGAGACGCCGGGTGTTGATGAAAAAGCTTGAAGATGAGAGCGAGGAAAATTCAAAGCTACTACGAGACTTATCGAACGCCCGGGAAGGAGCAAAGACGCAGATTAATATCTTAAGGCAATAATTGAACGAAATGAAAGCGCAACACATCATTTGCAACATCATCATCATCATCATCAACCGCCATCTGAGCTGACAGCCATACGGCCGGTGGCTCGGCGAGGAGGGCCACTCTGGCTGACAGCCATTGCCTCAACCATTTTACCTCAACCTGTCGGCCATTGTCCGACTCTCAACACAATAACATTAACATAACACTCACAACTTGTGACACACGCACAACTTGTGACACACTCTCTGCCACAAGTGCAGAAAACTTTGCTAATATCTATCTTGTCTTATCTAACTATCTATATGTATCTAATTTTTTTTTTTTTTTTTTTTTAGCATGCAGTCATGCACAAAAGGTTAAACGGCAGGAAAAGGCAAAACTGCATCCGAGCCTGAAATGGACAAAAGAAAATAAAACCTGAAATGACAAAAATAAAACAAAATTAAACCTGAAATGAAGAATAAATTAAGACCTGAAACGAAAAGAAGATGAAATCTAAAAAGGCAGAATAGTTAACCTTCGAGTATATAGAACAGTCAAAGTTTCATAAGGCCTGAAAATCGTTGCGAAAAGCAGGCAAATGAAGTGAAACGTAGAAGTAAACGATAGGAATGAACTCCTGGGAATTTGTTAAATCAATGAATCAATCTGCTTGAATGACAAAATGAAAGCAATAAACAACGCCTTAACATGAATACAGGTTCCTTTGAAACCAGGCCTTGGATGATGCTTTACCGGAATGGTATAATTCACTCATTAAGTCCCGAGGCAGGGAATTCCAGTCACGGATAGTGCGAGGAATAAAAGAATAATGGCATACATCCTTGTTACAGCTTATTTGCTGGATTTTCATTCTATGGTGCCATCGAGAAGTATAATTTGGAGGCTGTATAGAAGATCTCAAGTCAGTTAGGAAAGAACATGAACTAGAATAGATGTGAGAGAGCAAGGCAAGCCTCGAGCATTTGCGTCTTCCAGCAAGAGAACACCATCCTAGGTCTTTAATCATAGCGGAGGGGCTATCAAATCTTGCAAATCGATTAGTTACAAATCTCGCCGCTTTCCTCTGGATGGCTTCTACGGCTTCAACTTCGCACAGCTTAAAAGGGTCCCAAACAGCCGAAGAATACTCTAGAAGTGGTCTAACAAGGGAAAAATATGCGGCGGATTTGGTGTCACTCGTTCCATGCTTTAGAGTCCTCCTCACTAGGTACAGCATACGATTAGCCTTGCTAATAACTGAGGAAACATGCTTACCCCAGCTTAAGTTTCTTGAAAAGGTCAAGCCGAGATATTTGTATTCGTTCACGGAATTTAAGACACCAGAACTCAGAGTGTACTGGAACTGAACATGAGACAACTTTGATGTGACTGGAAGGAGGGCACACTTGTCAAAATTTAGCTGCATCTGGTTTGTTTTACACCAAGATTCGATTTGCCTAAGATCCGACTGCAATAGTTCTCTGTCTCCAGCCTCACGGACGATTTTGTAAATTAGACAATCATCGGCAAATAAACGCACATTACAGGACAAGTTTGAAGCAAGGTCGTTGATATAGACAAGAAATAAAATTGGACCAAGTACACTTCCTTGAGGAACGCCAGACGTTACGGGAATAACGTCGGAAGACACACCCTCTAGTACAACTGATTGCTGCCGAGAGGTCAAGAAAGACCGCAAGACGTCTAGAAATCTGCCACCTACCCCGAGTGCTGCCAATTTCGAGAGGAGTCGCTGGTGGGGTACCCTATCAAAGGCTTTCGAGAAATCAAGAAATATCAGATCGACATCGAGGCTCGAGTCAGCGGCTCTGGAAATCTCTTGGAACACTCTCGCTAACTGCATTTCACAGGATCTTCCCTTGCGGAAGCCAAATTGATCTTTAGCAACCCCAAGATTTAGGCTGTGCAACGTTAGCAACGTTAGCAACCCCAAGATTACGTCGAGAACAAGATCAGTCAGGAATCGGATAAGCTCCATCTTCTTGGGAAAAAGGAATCTGCCTTGGGAAAAAATTTTCGGCAAGTCAAATCAGATGTCTACAAAGAGGTCAAGCACGAACAAAATCGTGGGATGCTGAGTGTCTTCGTCGAGCCGGCAGACTCTTATTTACGGGACAAACTTAAAATACCTCTTCCTGGGTTTTCTACCTTATAAAAGGCTGGGTCAGAAAGCTGAAGTGTCCCACCGGAATCCAGAACTTTGTCTTCGACCTGCTGGAAGCGAAATGTTTGGACATCCCCGCCAGGGATAAACTGTGTGTTTTGTCCTTTGACGAAATGGCTATTGATAGTCGCATGTGCATAGGCTTGGAAGACGACAAAGTCAGGGGGCATGACTGTTCCCCGCAGGGATCGGCGTCCTGAAGGCTGTTCAGGACGCCGATCCCGATGGAAATTACGACAGCACAACTGCGGAGTTTCTCTTCAAAATTCTCAAGACTGATCAAAGTTTTGCAACTGAAGTTAGCAGTTAGAGAGAAGAAATGGAATTTCATCGAAGTATTTCAAAGACATCTACCGCTCATGGGGGCTTAACCCAGTCACCTCTCACAGGAATGCCAAACACTGGTGCTTGCCATTCAGTCAACCAACAACCACCATTGAAGTTGAAGAATCATTCGAAGCATCATATTCTAGATTCGAGGGCACAAGATATCTGACAGGCTACATCGCATTCAAAGTTCGAAGTCTCGACAGCACATTGGCAACCCGTGTGCTGAAGCCCGCAACCACTGATTCTATCACTCCTGGGTGGCTTGAAGCCATATCAAAAGGAGGCCTGTCGGATCCCACTCCTTCTTGGCTGCGAACAGTAACACAGTTGGAGGAACGTTTTCAGCTAATCCACGGGCGCACCGGGATCGTCAAACAGCCAGGAGTCACAGGAAACCTCATGGGATACTTGAGAGAGCGGCACCCTGATGTCCTGCAAAAGGTCATTGAAGTATTCGCCAGGACTGGAACTTTCATCCGTGTCCGTCACATCAACCTGGAAGCTCAAAAACAAAGACTTCAGAGGCAAACTTTCAGGATGAGTGGGCCTCAGAACCGATCGTCGCTTTCAGGTCGTGCCACAAAACAGCTGAAACGGTTCGCAGGTAACACGCCGGTGGCAACGAAGGGAAGAATTTCGATCAGTGAGTACACGACAAAGAAGCGACGGATTTCTGCAAGTGTAAACTGATTAGGAAAGACAGGTATACTCGTGTCGATACTTGCGCATATCTTGATTTTTTAGTCTATACGAATAGCAGTTTTCGTCTGCAATTGCAGGTTGAGCAGTTTTAAAGAGGGCAACATTTCTTTGGAACTTTGCGACATCAGGACTGACCTCTTCTTGTTTAAAAGGAAATTAAGAAGACACTTAATCACCTTGTAAAACTTTTTACTTTCCTTTCGTGGCGCAGACAAACTGTCAAAAATGCATGACAACGCTTTCGCTTTCAGGCGAATTGAAAACAAAACGTCCTTTCAGGAAAATTGGCAATAAAGGCAGAAAAACAATGTTTTTATTCGGAGAAAATCACGGGAATAGAAATTAAAGTTCCACACTCAAGCCTAAATTTTCCCAACTCAAGCCTAAATTTTTCCCCACTCAAGCACAAACCTTGGGCCCTGCGCAATTTGAAATTTCCTGATTTGTCACGAGCAGCTCCGTCAACTTGTCTGCTTGTGCGGTCGCCTACAGCCTTCTCTATAATTCCTCTCCCGTCGATGACATCACAGGCGGCAGCTCAACAATGCCTTTTCTGGCACAGCGCCGCCATCGAGTTGAGACTGGCCCCCCGTGTTGTTTTACGGTGTTTTAATGTGATGACGTGAGGTCGCACACACACACTCTATGCAAAATAATTGTTGTACACCACAGGCGACCTTTGGAAAAGGCAGACGACACAAAATGGAGCTAAACATACAGATAATGCCTAAAAGAGCATAGAATGTTAAAACACAAATCAAACACACTAAAAACTGCAAAGGGAAAACGGTAAATACCACGATGAAAAAAACAAAAGAACAATAAGCTACACAAGTCCTATCTTGCTATCCAATAGCGTGAGAAGCGATACCCGGCTTCAATCTAACAATGTCTTCTTACGGATCAATCCCATGAGCTACAGAGCTCCAACTGCGATATTATTCTGTGTAATTCAGCAATCTGTAAATCCCAATCCACAACGACTAATGTCTGATTCAATACGCCTGCGATTGAAAATATGAATGGGTTCCGTCAACTTCTAAAGGAACACTCAATGAAACTCAAACCTCTCATGTTGGATACCATATTTTACCATGCAGATATTTTCATTTTCTCGTCCACCATGTCGCCACATTTCAAAAACATTGAAACATTCATATTTCGTGTGGTTCCACTAAAAGGGCTCTTCTGCTTAATAATTCCGGAAACATTGCCCAATATTGACATTTGCGTTTCTGCACATTGTGGTCTGCGAACTTCTTTAATGAAATGGCTCTTCTCTATGCGCTAGATCCCCGGCATTAAACCCAAATAGTTTTAGACAAATCCTGACCATTCACTGTTCTCCTTTTTGGTCACTTGCGCTATTCAGGCTACTTGATTCAAATTCCTTACTGAAACAACGAATCTAAGTCTCAAATAACGTGGTTTATCTGTCCACCACAACGCAGCTATATTTGATGACAAAGTAGTTGAGCCGAACGTTGCAGGAACCACCCTCGCACCAAGTCTTCCAACGGAACAAGATTTTGGTTCCATTCCATGACATGCCCACCAGCAGTCAACAAAATTTTGCCATCCTAAGTGTCTCCGTGCCACGACATTTCCAATAATCATCAGTACACCGCATACACATAAGCGTTTTCCTAAATCTGCTGTCAAACTAGTGTCCTTCAAAAACTGACCAACTCGTTCACAGCATGCGTTGCTTTTTCAGCCGTGCATTTCGTGATTACAGAAAGGTAGATTTTGCATGCCCTGCGAATCGGATTTCTCGCAGATTTCCAAACAGCAACCATCAGGGGCGACAATAAAGTTCTACGTTAGTAGCTGCAGGTTGCTATAAACGCTGCAATTCGAACAACTGCAGCGTGAAAATACATCATATCCCGGGGTGAGGGTCGTCACGTAGAAAAAAGCTGGGCCTGATCAGACCTACCGCTACCCTTCACTTTACTTGAAGTGACCAACCTTTTATCATAAAAGTTTCTTGCCGTTACTCATCCTTTAGCCAATGAACTCCTTTCTTCTTGACACTCAATGACAAATCGCATTCTCCGCATTCTCCACATCCGTTTAATTGAGAACCCGATGGTGATCGAAAATCTGCAACCGTCCTGCGTAACGCCTAATTTTGTTTCCGTTCCAATGTTGTTATTGTTTGTGATAAGTGAGGGAGCAATTCATCATAAACGTTGAATGTTCTGCAGAATCATATACTGTTTCCACAACAGTCCAACGAATTTGAGAGATGAGACGGGAAGATAGGAAAAAAGGTGTAAAAAATTCGGTTGAAAAATTAACGTTTATGAAAATAAATGGATCCCTCACTTATCATCCCAAACAAACTATAGCAAATGAAATCAAATGAGATGCCACACAGGCCTCCATGGTGAATGATTTCTCATCAACATCGGGATCGCAATTCACTGGATGTGCAAAACGCATCCAGTGAATTGAATGGGATTCATCCTTTGAGGAAGAAAGATCCGACGAGACCAAATTGAGCAGAAACTTAACTTTTGGTGACAGCTGCATCGATGCCAAAATGGTCTCAATTTCCATCAAGCCTGATATTACGCGTGCCATTCATCGGACGTTGGGAAGCTGAAAGCGCCCTTCAAAGTAATCCAGCTTGACAATGTATACGGTCAATTGATGGATCCAAACTTCTGATCATGGATGCATTGCCAGAGGCTGATGGACACAATATAGAGAGAAAACAAAGAGACACCCCACCACCCGATATGACGTCTTGATAATAAAATTTAGCTTCTCCAAAGCCCGTAAAAATAGATCATTGCACTCCAAATTACTCCTTCATATTCTTCCTGGCAGGGCCAAGTTATTCTGTTTCTCAACTACTGAAGAAAATGCACGTACATCTTTCAGGGTTTAAAAGTTCCAATTCTGCGTCATATAAAACATCAGCAAAAAATTGGCACATTTGATAGTTTTTAAAATAAATGTAATTTTTGTGATTTTGAAATGATTTGTGATTTTCAATTTCAACTTCAAATGGGAAATCTAATTTCAGAATAATTATTTAAAATTTCCAAGTAAAATTCAGAGCTTCTTGATCACCAGTGGCGGACTCAGCTGTCTGCGAAGAGGTGGAGATAGCGCATTGCAAATCTCGTTGTTTGCGAATGCGCACCGGCGGGGTTTCAAGGGACCAGGGGGACTGTGACGGAACGGTGTTGAAGTTGCCGAATTCTTGAAAATTTAGTCGTTTTTGGTGCGTATAATCACGATTTTGAAAATCCTGTTTGGAATAAAATTGCTTTTAGCGGAAATTGTACACTACGTTATTTCCTTGGACGTTGAAAGGTGGCTTCACATGCAGACGCCTGCTGAGGAGAGATTGAGAGACTGGTGGAGAGACTGGTTGAGATCCCTGCTTGAGAGGTGCCTGCTTGAGATGCTCCTTGATTTCTTGCAAACTTTTCACTAATCTTTCGGGTTTTTATGTCGGAAAGGAAATATAAAAGTCTGTGCGACTCAATTCCCTGAGAAATGAGTTCAAAATTCGCAACCGAGTACATGAATAAATTCTGGATAATTTTCACATCAGGACAAAAAGAATTGCCCGGTCTGGTTACTTCGTAGAGGACTTTCTCGTCATCCAGCAGCAAATGGTGCACACGGAGCGGATGAAATGTGATCTGAGAGACTTTTAACAAGGCACGCAGTTTGCAGAATATATTGCTTTTTATGGGCGCATGACGTATGGGCGCATGACGCGGATGAAGTGGATGATTTGGAGGAAGCGGTGAGGCGGAGGAGATTGATGACGCCGACGAGGCGCAGAGATGAGGCGGACAGACTCTGAACACTTTTGTAACCGAGAAAGCACCAACGCACGACAGGGTAGACAGTCGATATGTTAATTTTTAAAACAAAAGTTATTTTTTGTGATTTTGAATTGACCGGGGAATTTTCAATTTCAATTTCAAATGCTAAATCTATCTTCAGAATAATTTAAAATTTTCAACTAAAATTTAGAGCTTCTTGATCCCCAGTGGTGGACTCAGCTCTCTGCGAAGAGGTGGAGTTGGCGCATTGCCCTTGGCGCGCGCTGGTGGAGTTTCAAAAGGGACCAGGGGGACTCTGACGGTACGGAGTTCAAGTTTCCGAAATTTGGAAAATTTTCACGATATTTAAACCCCGTTTGGAACATAATTGCTTTTAGCGAAAATTGGCAAATATTCCGCCATCCAGCAAGCACATTGGGGCCACAAAAATTTATTTTGCGTGGAAGTAGTAACTTGGAGTTAGCGTTAAATCTATTTTGATTTCTCATTGAAAAGGAGACTGTGCAACGGTCTAAAATGGAAGCAAAAAAAGTGTACATATAGACAAGTGGAAACAAGCAGCTCAGTTGTTGCATTGCGCCGCTCATCGTATTGCAGAAATTCCACCAGAAAACATATCACCGACAGGTGGCAATGGCAGGCCACTGCGAAACAGATGCAACGGGAGCCCCAAAATTTTATGCAATTCGTGCAAATCACTCCGGTTCTGTGGGGACACGTTTTGTTGGAACCAGATTTTTTCTTGAAAATTAATGATATGTTCGGGCGTCAGCGGGCATATTGCTCAAATTTGCGCGTTTCCGCTAATTTTCAGTCTCCTTACCAGAGGATTCACAAACCCTGCAAAGGATTCTCTAATTGACCCATCATATATCCGTGCCCATACTTATAGGCGCAGGCTATCAAATCTTTGGTCACCTTCCCCGTCCACAAGTATGGCTCGGTAGGTGCAGTGGCAAGGACAAAGTTTTTGATTGATGGTGGAATTGTCTGTCTGGTTGAATATTGTCTGCTTGAAATGTTTTAATTTCAGTCAAGGTTTTAAATTCTCTATGTCTATTACTTCCTTCTATGTCATTTTCTTGTCTTTGTTCAGTGGTATGATAAGGGGAATACCCCTCAAATACAGATATTCATTCATTCATCATGGAATGCGTATGAACAACAAAATGTGTTTCAAGATGAGCGAGTATAATGTTCGGCTGGACCAAATATCATGCGTATAGTGAAGAATGCAATAACCATCATTCTGTGTGCATGTCTTTTAAATAGCCAAAAAGCAGAGAATTTCTGTCGTATCTTGCATGCAGAGAGACTTCTTTCAAAAAGCAGAGACTGTCTCGACGCCTAATTCGGTATGCTGGCCAGAAAATCGAGAAAAAAATGTTGGAGCAAGCGAAAAACGCGAAAAAACCGATGCTCAGGGTTTGACATCGATTCTCAGGATTTGAAAATTTCAAATTTCTGCCGCTCCTGAAAGTAGTATAGACTCAACAATGCAAAGCATCATCGTCCACTCATACCTGGTTAAAATCTACTCAAGTACCACAAGAACCAGTCGAACCACCACAGGGTGGAGTTCCCAGAACTGAATTATCACGTTCCTATTTTTGAACCACCCTGCATTGAATGGGGTTATGCGCAGTCCGAGCTTCGTTCTTGCATCTCGTTTTACTTGTCGACCCAAAAAAGTCATTCTCGTGCAAAAATATTTTTGCGAACCTTTCAGAAAATGGAAGGTTTTAGAAATTATAATTTCTTCGGTGGTGGCAGTCAAGGATTTGAATGAGATTTTGAACTCCAAACAAGATGCCATCATTATCCTTTCACGTACTGCAACTGATTTGTCGGAAAATTGCTGCTTGTCAGCGAATGTGTGAACAGCCAATATGGCGGGAAATGCAACCACTTTCGCTGTGCAGCACTTCACATGTCGACGTTCCTCACTTGAAAATACGTAGATTGCGCTGCATTCATAGTCCTCGTCTTTGGGCAAAGTTTCCGTTCATGATTAATTTTAACTGCCTTCATGGTTTCCTTTTATGATTTATTTTAACCACCGTACAGATAACGCGTTTCAGAGTGACAAAATTTAAGAAATTAGATGAAAGTAACTTCGCAATGAAAATAATTTCGACCACAGTTTCAGAATGAATTAGCATAGCATTCATATTACAATCAGGGTGTCTCAAAAAAAAAAAAGAATACTGAAACTCATTTTAGAAGTTTCTGCCTTGTAATCTATCTTGTCTGGTTCTCGCGCCGCACAATTTTGGTTGATGTCTTTGTTTTATGTTCTATCATTGTATTCTGCATTTTTTCTTGTGCTTTAGCGTGCTTTTTTGTGCTTTTTACATTGGCTTACCTCTGTGCTCTAGTGACAATGGTCCAATTCTACAGAGACATCTGTCTCACGCTTTTCTTCGGGTCAACAAGCGCAGCAGTCTGGAACAGTTCGGCGTTCTCATCGGTCCGTTCGGTGCGCGGGCGCCCGGAGTGGCCTTCATTGTTGCGACCTTGGTCGTAACTCCGAAAATAATGTTCCACCAGAAAAACATGCTCAGGAACGTTGAATTGGACAATTGTCACTGGAGCACAGAGGCAAGCCAACGTAAGCACAAGAAAAACCGGCAGAATACAATAAAAGAACATAAAACAAAGACAGCAACCAAAAATGTGCGGCGCGAACCAGGCAAGATAGATTACGAGGCAGAAACTTCTAAAAGGAGTTTCAGTATTCTTTTTTTTTTTGGGACACCCTGTACTGTTTTTCGTTTTAGTTTGGGAAAACCGCGATCTTAATATCTGCCGCTCTAGACTAATGACCATGTAATTTTGATTAAGTAGGTCAGCTTACACTGCACCGTGAGACAACATTTGAAGCAAATTCGAATATAATAAGACAAACACATTCGGACTTTGAGGAAACTTTTTCCAGCCGGAGTTTCTTTTCGTGAGAAACCACTGAATTATGGAGAGGATAATAATTGGTGTTTTTGAGTTGAGCGTGCGCATGTTCGTTCCTGTTGAGTTTGAAGATTCTTGGTGGAAAACTTCGAAGAATAATTATTCGTTCCATATGTTCTTCCAGGCTAAGCCAAATGTGGCGAGAACAATCGTAATGGTAGATGCACACTAATTCGGCTGGCCGGCACCAATTTAGGTTCACTATTGCCGCATCATTATTTCTTTCAAAACATTTCCATAATGGCAGTCGACTGTTCTGCTTCCATATAGGTCTCAAAAGACAGCGCACTCAGGAAATGGAGTGAATCACAATGCGCAGATCGAAAACAAAAAAGCAAAAGAAGAACTGCATAAGCACAGCACAAGAACGCTTTTCCTGTTTTCGATGATCTAATCGACAGGGGAGACAATTGGTTTTGTGGCTTGTTTGATTCAATTGTTGCTCACTCGTTGGATTGCTCAAGTCGTATGTGTTTCGTGAAAAAGCACTTTTGTCTGAATTATGAGCTGCGTTTGACATGTTGCCGTCGCGCGTCGCGAGCTACACCAATCCGACCTTTCTAAAAATAATATTTGAGAGCATTTTTCACATCTCTTGGACTGGCTTGCCATCACAGCTACCTTTTTTCGTTGCCATGGTATTCCCACATATATCAGAGACTTGGTGATTTCGATGTGTGAATCTCCGTGAAAAAGAACCTTTCAATGATTGACTCTAGTCAGTTACTTTTGCGTTACAACAATGTAGTGTGTAACGTGTGTAACGTCGCATGTGTATATTAACCTTTGGTTATATGTGGATTTAAGCCATCATTCGATGCATCTGTGTCCTTTATTCTGAATCTTCACTTAACTAAAAAATACCACTCGGGGCCGAAAAATAACGGCACCAATTTCGGTATAAAATGCACCACAAAATCAAGAAGAAAAAATACAAAACACCACATTTCAATGTGGTGTTTTGTATAATGCTATCGAATTTCAAAAGGCGAAAGCATTAGGCGATAATATCTCCTGTCAGCAGGGACCAGATTAAAATTGTGGATAGCTTTTTTCCATTTTATTTTCACCGCGATTTGAGAATTTCACCGCGTTTGAGAACACCGCGATTCAATTTTCATTATAATTGAACATACAGAATACTGAAACTCTCTTGGACCATGGATATAATTAATGTTCTGCGATGCTTACTTGTTACTCAAGTATTTATGTCTGCCTGCAACAGCAGTATTTTGGGCATTTTACGCCAGGTTGGTGATAATCAGTCAATAAAGAACGGACAAAAACCGATTTTCACGGAGACGAAATCAATATCAGGGCACGTGACGTCAAGTTTGGAGACAGTTAGGATAATCATTGCTTCGATGCTAGCCAAGCAGGCACCAGGAGTTGGTGAACTTCAGATCGTAACACTGAAGTCTTACGGAATCCGGGTGGTCCATCAGCGAAATGTACGGGGCGAACAGTTTTTCTCTCCATCCGGCATTGATCGTTACATCGATAGTAAGGTCTTGCTCGACATCCACAACGCAGGGACGGAGAAACGATTCAGTGTCAGACTTACCACCAAGCAAGAAAAGGTTATCGTTGCCACATTCTACAACGTCTCAACGAGACCACGGATTGAGTCCCCTTCCCAGAACCACTTATTCACCATGTCGGTGATAATCGGCAACTTTGGTTGTCCCTTTCACAATCCGAAGGACTCTTCTGTAGTGGCATTTTGCGATGTGAATCTACTGGTGCAAGCATTTACGGCATTGCCCACGGCGTCCAGAAATTTCATCGCGGTTGTACATACACCTCCTAGAGGGGTGAAGAGGCAAAGAAGTGGCACCAGTGCTTTGAGATTGCCGAATATTTTCGAACTGAAGCCGATCTCGTTGAAGAGTGCACAGAGTGGAAGAAGGCTGACAAAGATCATTCAGTTCTGTAGAAGTGAAAGGATCATTGTGTTCAACCATGACGAAGGAATCTTCGAAGAGAGATCTTTTCGACCCCAATCGGAACCCTTTCGCTCTGTTGCAGACCAATTTGGTGGTTCACCTCTGCTGCTTGATTTCAGCTGTATGTTAAGAGGGAAGCAAAAGATGGGGGTTGTTTACAATGCAATGCCACCATTCGTCAACATTATACCGCAGAATCAACATTATACCGTAAACGGGATTATGGTAAGTTAACACTAAAAGTGATTGCCGTTAATAATATCAATCAATATATTAATCGGATTTTTTGGTTTTATCCGTTTTGGACATCTCAAGTGAATGAATTGCAAGTAAAGACTGAATTGTAGCCGCAAGCGCATTGCTCCTGTGGAGTTGGTATTCCTCTCGAGACTTAAGAAAATGTACTCAAACAAAAATTTCGATATGAGCGTAGGTATGTATGTTCGGTATCCGAAAATGGCGTACATTGCAGGTGTGAGCTGTTTTTCACTCTTTTCACATGAAAAATATAGACAAATTGCAAGTAAAGACTGAATTGTAGCCGCAAGCGCATTGCTCCTGTGGAGTTGGTATTCCTCTCGAGACTTAAGAAAATGTACTCAAACAAAAATTTCGATATGAGGGTAGGTATGTATGTTCGGTATCCGAAAATGGCGTACATTGCAGGTGTGAGCTGTTTTTCACTCTTTTCACATGAAAAATATAGACAAATTGCAAGTAAAGACTGAATTGTAGCCGCAAGCGCATTGCTCCTGTGGAGTTGGTATTCCTCTCGAGACTTAAGAAAATGTACTCAAACAAAAATTTCGATATGAGCGTAGGTATGTATGTTCGGTATCCGAAAATGGCGTACATTGCAGGTGTGAGCTGTTTTTCACTCTTTTCACATGAAAAATATAGACAAATTGCAAGTAAAGACTGAATTGTAGCCGCAAGCGCATTGCTCCTGTGGAGTTGGTATTCCTCTCGAGACTTAAGAAAATGTACTCAAACAAAAATTTCGATATGAGCGTAGGTATGTATGTTCGGTATCCGAAAATGGCGTACATTGCAGGTGTGAGCTGTTTTTCACTCTTTTCACATGAAAAATATAGACAAATTGCAAGTAAAGACTGAATTGTAGCCGCAAGCGCATTGCTCCTGTGGAGTTGGTATTCCTCTCGAGACTTAAGAAAATGTACTCAAACAAAAATTTCGATATGAGCGTAGGTATGTATGTTCGGTATCCGAAAATGGCGTACATTGCAGGTGTGAGCTGTTTTTCACTCTTTTCACATGAAAAATATAGACAAATTGCAAGTAAAGACTGAATTGTAGCCGCAAGCGCATTGCTCCTGTGGAGTTGGTATTCCTCTCGAGACTTAAGAAAATGTACTCAAACAAAAATTTCGATATGAGCGTAGGTATGTATGTTCGGTATCCGAAAATGGCGTACTCGTACATTGCAGGTGTGAGCTGTTTTTCACTCTTTTCACGTGAAAAATATAGACAAATTTAAAATTATTTAAAAAATAATGAATAGTTTATAAATTTTTTTCATGAATTATTAATTAACGAAATTATTTAAAATTAATTAAAATTGATTAAAATTAAAAGACACATTAAACTTAAATAAATTAAATCACATTCCCAATGCATCTCCTATGCTCCAATGCATCACTTAATCAGGTTCAATTCAATATCCTGTTAAATGGAATGGATTTGTTTTGTGAAAATTTGATTTCTATGCACAACGCTTATTCATTCCTTTTCCATTGTTGCATTGAAAGATGCATCCGTCTGCTAAATTTGCTCTTTTGAGATGAACCTGAGGGTGAGTTGCAATGGGGAACACGGCCATTACTTTTACTTCGTTTTTTTCTTGATTTGATTTCGCCGGATTTTGTAAACCGCCATTTGATTACGTTTACACTTCACCGTATTTCAGACACTATGCAGCACTTTCCTTTGAACCTGTCACGGATATTGCGCTTTGGACTGATTCATCATTTGGCAAGCTACTACGGTTTTTTCCGCTGCATGGCGTCAAACATTGACGTGCTTATACAATTTCTTCGCGGTTTCTTTACCCCACAAGTTCGTGGGATGCAGATATAAGACAGATCTATGTAGATCGTTCAGCCATTTCTTAGTTCAACAACGAAAAGAAATTGTTATGATTCTACTCGTAAGCCCCGCCTCTATCTCTTGCCCTTTCTCTGTTGTCCTCTCCCTCCCTCTCTCACTCTCTCCCTCTCTCTACCCCTTCGCTCTCTCGTGCTCTCTCTAACACACAAACACAATTGTCGTTTCCTCACGATTGATAAACGATTTAGGTTTAAATCGTCCAGGCGGCAACAGCCTCCCGATCGAAAAAAGATTTGGGGTCATATCATCCCGGGCCGCATTGTCCCCGCCTGTTTGGTCCCGACCGCGTATTTGATTAATCTTTACGGATCTGGCAATGGAAGAACTTGATGCGCGCTCATTGGCTGCGTCAAGAGAAGCGACAAGCAGCAGAGAAAGGAGACACACAATGGACACAGCGAGCAAGCAACGGTTGTGCGGTGGGTTGAGCTCTCCTCTGCTTTGGTAGAAATGGCTGGAGCTCGTAAGTTTCTTTTGTAATATTGGTATGTTGATTTTTGGGGGGTTGTTTGTTGGTTATGTTGATTTTGGGGGGGGGGGGGTTGTTTGGATTGGTTGGGTTGGTTAGGTTAGAATATGTTGGGTTAGGTTTAGGGGTGCGTTAGCCTTTGTTAGGAAGGTTAGGATAGCTATGTTCAATGCGCTTCACGGCTAATTAGGAGCTTACGAGCTCTAGCCATTTGTGCTTTGGGCATCTCTGATTTCGGGCTCCTCTGTGATGTCTCTTGGGACACTGCTGAGTGCTGATGGCCGAGAGAAGAGAGAGAGAGAGAGAGAGAGAGAGAGAGAGAGAGAGAGAGAGAGAGAGACAGAGCAGAGACTTTGAGGACGGTGTTCTGCCGAAATCATTTTGGAATGATGATGCAAACAAATCAGCCTTTTCAACACTATCAAACTATCAACTATTAATGATCCATCAGTTTTGGTAAGAACAGGAATTGCAGAGCAACCCTTCCTCTTTTGCCTCATGTGGTTCCAGAAGGACTGTGCATACGGGGTACATATTGTCAACATTCTCTATAAAATTTGCAAACAAATGGTTATCCAGTCGTATTTCTGGCACTTGTTTAACTTTCCCAGTTGTTGGGCGTGGGGAAACGGCAAACTGTTTTGAATTTCCGGCGTTTTATCACAAGAGTCTTTTTCAAATCCCGGTTCATCCATGGGAACTTCACGTCTAACGTTCTCTCACGTACAGGTATGGCCTCAAGGAGTGATAAGAGAACCTGATGAAGATAGCCCTATAAGTCATTGCTCCCTGCATGGTCAGAGAGCTCCAAAAATTGAGGAAGGGCACAATCTAGGGAAGATCTAAGCAGATCCCAATCTGCTAAATCATATTGCCCGGAGCGTTTGACATGCTTGAATTTGTTTGTATTCACATTGGCGATAAATAATGAAAGTGAGACGTTATCAGCCATGTGATCTGCAACCCCCGGAATGATCCTTACATTGCTGTTTTCTGCTTCAAAACTAACAAAAAACAGATCAAGCGTGTTGGACGTGCCTTGTCTTGTGTATCGAGTGGGTTCCTGGACCAATTGGAGCAAGCCGCAGCATCTTGTGTTAGGTTCAGGAATTCATATTCGGTTGCGGTGACACCAAGATTGGATAAATTGTTCCAGTCGATACCAGGAAAATTAAAATCGCAGGCAAGAATGACTTTGTTACGGCCAGATTTGCAACCTATCCTGCCATTTGCCAAATTTAGGCCAAAGACCTTCAAAAAAACAGTTCCTGAATTTTCATACAGCAAAAGCCTGTCTAATTGAATGCCAGCTCTACTTTGGGTAAGGTTTGTTATTTATCGCAAGGCTTGTGATAAATTTATCTTGCCAGGTTTTGTGGCAAATATGACAAACGATATCAAGCCAGAGATATGCTGGGACTACGTTGCGACAGGCCTTCTACATAGCCTTGACCAAAAATGGGAAAGAATAGCCGTTAGATTGTAAATAAAGTTATTAAACGTAGGGCGGAGAAGTTTCGTTTCCAAAGATAGTTGAGAATTTATCTGCAGATTTTGTACAAAATCTATCAATTCTGAATTAGACTTCATATCGCGCAAATATATGACATATTTGGGCGAAATGAGCTCTATAATGACAGAACTCCCAGAAGGAAAGGGGCTTTACAATTAACCGATGTAAATTTATCATGTTTCCATTCAAGGTTCGGCTGTGGGATATCATTTCAAAGGCCTACAACATACAGTACGAGTTTGTACCATTTTTCAAATATTATGAAAACTTTTACGGGATGAGTAGCGAGGTTCTCGACCAGAGGATAACCCTGTTCAGTCTTCGGCTTCTCCGGGCGGATATTTCCATCAATTACATGGAGGATGCATATTTCTTTGGAGAGATGTCGTTCGCACCTCGAGTTCAGTTCCTCGAGCACCGATTCTTAACCCCACCAGCAACAACGGAGATTGGCTGGCTGGCAGTCTTCGAAGTGTACGATGTTAAAACGATCCTATGCCTGATAGTGTTCGTTGCGTTACTGACATGCTTTACTTCGATGATTCGGTTTCCCAGTGGAAAAAACGTGAGTGCAAATTGGGCTGCCGGGTATTCCAACTAAAACATTTTTTCATTGAGAGTTTTTATTTTTTGTATTTCAAGTTTTGCTGATATCGGGTTTCCCCGGTTACACCCACCGCACGGGCGGAAACCAAGTAACAGTGAGGTTTTGCACTGTTGCGATCAGATTCGCATGCAGCGTATGAAATTGCGAAGGGTGATTAAGAAGTGAAAAGCTTCACGCCAAGCAATATTCCAGCAACCAGCTCCACCAATAATGTTGAGCTGGTTGTTGTAAGTTGTAAGATGTAAAGATTGTAAGATGTAAAGATTGTAAGATTGGAAGATGTAAAGTTAGGCTCGCCCTGCACATGAGTGTGATCTTAGAATTTCAAAGATTTTGGTTCAGTAACAGCGGACCTTCATGACAGCGAGGAACCACGTAGCCATTAGACCGGCAGCTGGAGACAGGCTGTAGTGGGCCACACCATAGGGTACGACAACGCGTCCAAACAAGCCCCGACTACCAATCGTAACACATATATACGGAGAGGAAATGAGTAGGTATTTTAGGAGAGGAACAGAGAGGTTAGAACAGAGAGAAAGTAAGATAGTGTGCCACGAACCACTATCTTTTCAGTTCGTTTTCTGCTGTCGTCGAGTTCGTTTTCTATCTTCGTCGTCGAGTTCGTCGTCGAGTTCGTTTTAACCACTATCTATTCAGTTCGTTTTCTGCTGTCGTCGAGTTCGTTTTCTGCTGTCGTCGATCGAGTCGAACTTGTTGCTCCTCCGCACCGATCATTTTTTCAGTTTAAGACCGCCGAACACTCGCCATAAACTGTGTAGTTCCGACAGTCAACAGTGCAATTCTTGCGATGGTAAATCCCAAGAAACGTCCTGCTTCGGCAAAGAAATCTAACGACGAATCTGGTTCACCTGTTGACTTGCCGCCCTACTGTATCGTGAACTGCTCTCTCGGCCGTGCTGAAAGCCCGTCATCGGCAATGTTCAGGTGCATTTTGAGTTTTTCGAACTGTGCAAAATGGTTCCACACAAGCTGTGTAAATGCTCATGATAATGGCACTACCGACGTATTTTGGGCTTGTTCGGACTGCATAAGCTTCTTTAAGCAAAACTTCTCGGAGGTAGAACGTATTTCGGATGTTCTAAATTCCGTCTCCAGCCTGCGCAAGGACCTTGATGAACTGAAAAGTACCGTTTTCACATACATTCGATCAAACATTGATGTGCTGGCCACCATAACTGACAGGCTGGACAGGTCAGATTCCTCGCTGGCCGTTTTTGCGGCTAAACTTTCTTCTGGTAATTTCGTGCCTGTTGCACAGACAAACGCAACAGACAGGGAAAAAGTCAGCCCTGAACCAGCCATCACTGGTCTTTCGATCACTCCAACATCAGCTGCTCCGCTGGTGCCAAGAAACTGCTCACAACCAGTTGAAAGCAACTGGTCCTCCCAGGCCACCGCTCAGCTCGCCCCCTCTTCATCCGCCGACATCGGACCCGTTTCAGCTCAGCCAACTGATCTTGACACTGTTCCTGAACAGTGTCAGCTTGATCCACAGCATATCCGTGAAACAGCAAGCCTGCCCAACACCAGCATGGGCTTGCGAACTTCTGCTAGGGCACCTAGTTCCTCGCCAAATCTGGAAACAGCAGCATCCTTGCCATCCGCCTCCGATCCCATGGGCAATAGCTCATACCGACCCCGTGATCCACCTCGTAAATTGAGATTCCACCTGCAGGCTGGGAATCCGAATGCCGATTTTCTTCTCATTGGCGACTCTATGTTAAGGCATATGCTAACCAGACTGCCGCACGAAAAATTTAAATCGGTTACATTGCCTGGGGCAACTGTCAGTGACATTGAACGTTTTGTTAGACATTCATCGTGGCCGGACAAAAACTCCAATCACATTTTCATCCACGTCGGTACGAATGATCTCTCCAGAGGAGCTTCACCACAGAAGATTGCATCCGATCTTGCGGTGTTAATTTCATCCATCCTGAGGAAACGACCGAACGCTGACATAATTATCTCTGGAATAGTTCTTCGCAAAGACATTCCTGTTAGGATTGTCTTCGACGCCAATCGTCTTCTTTGTGACCTGTGTGCTGTGACAGGAGTGCGATTTGCCGACGTCAACTTCCAGTTCTCCGAGGACTTCATTGGTCGGGACGGACTTCACTTTAGCTCTGTTGGTATTTCAATGTTTGCAGGATTCATTTCCCGGCTCACGATGGTCAGTTCTTTTTCTTTGAATGCTTTCAGTATAGCTTATTCATCTCTTAAATCCGTTGTCGCTCACACACAAAGCAATTCCCAGTTTGGTAATTTTTCGAGAGCTAGTCAATTGTCTAGGCAGTTTAATGCTCCATCTAACAATGCAGTGAATAATATTCGAACAAATGATTTCAATAACCTGTCGGCAAAAAACGTGACTTGGTTCCGGCATCATGCCGTTGTATAAATTTTCCTGATGGTGCACTGCCAGCTTTGTCTTTGTTGAACTGCAATTTTAATAGCCAGATTTTTATTCCATACTTTTTCCTATCAGATTTGCCGATTGCATTATTTTATTTGTTTTTGACATTTAGCGATTTTTTCACCTCGCCGCTCATCGCGATCCTTGCCTTCTTCTATTATCATTGGAATTTTACTAGGTGCTTTAAAGTTACGTTTTCAATTTATCAAATATCTGGCTTTTCAAGTTTTTCATCCAAATTGTTGTATTTTCTCCGCATGGTCACACATTTTATTTTCAAGTCAAATTCAATGAAATTTACCTTCCAGCATGATCCAGTGTCGATCATATTTTTCTTCTCTGCTCAAACATTTGAAAGTGTTCCTGTCGTTCTCCAATGTTGTATATCCTCCGATTTTCTAATTGTCCTGTGTTTTCTCACTTTTCGACATGCAGCCCAAAGCTATCCTTCTTGTGCCATTTTGTCTTTGCCCATAACTAAAGTTTCGCACTTTCCTTTCAGCGATGCACTTTCATCCGGCCGTCCCTTTGTGCCACTGGTTTGTAATCTTTCCTCCCGAAAGTCTAATATAAACACACATGATCATGATATGGCGAAAGATGCCCTGGTTAATTTCTTGGTGGTTAACTGCCGCTCACTGAATTCCGCTCTTAAAAAAGATGAACTCCATGCACTGATCAGTGACCACAATGCGAATGTATTACTTTTGTCTGAAACGTGGCTCTCACAGGATGTTGGTGATCAGGAATTATTTTCTGATTTCAATTTCTTTAGGACTGATCGCTTGACCAGAGGAGGCGGATCGTTGGTCGCTGTTAGGTCCGACATTTTGAGCTTTCCCATTACTTCCATGCCTGGTTTGAATCCGTCTTTTGAAAATGTGTTAGAAATCGCTTGCTGTAGAATAATAATAGGGAAATTTCCGCTTGTTCTTCTTTCTGTATATTTCGCACCTCCCGTTACATCACCAGCCATTTCTCACTTTTATAATTTCTTGACCGTTTTGCATCAATCTTTCCCTTCCATGAATTTGATTGTGGCGGGGGATTTTAATTTACCACGTATAAATTGGAGTCGAATTAATTACGTAAATGCGAGTAGCATTGAAGCACAATTCATTGATTGCATGCAAACCTTTGCCTTAACACAACTTGTCTTAGAACCAACCAGATTTTCCACCAACGGTAACCACAGCATTTTGGATTTGATGTTTGTTAATTTCGATTATCCATTAATTAGTGTAAAAGTAGTCGACGGAATATCCGACCACCAGGCTGTGTTAGGTAGTCTGAGTGCTCGGCATCTGTTATTCAATGCCCAGCCTTCCACCACCATTTTAAAACCCGATTTTCGTTCAGTTGACTGGTCCTCAGCCAGAAACCTTCTCCGTTCAAATTTACCCTATTTTAGCAACATGGCTTTGTCATCTGACCCAAATTCATTGTGCCAACTTTTTTGCAATTCTTTGCTCCAGATTCTTAGCTCTGTGCCAATGAAATCAGTCAGGCAAACTTCTGATTATCCTTGGGTGAATCACAAATTAAAGACTCTTCTTCGGAAAAAACGCAAAATTTCTGCAAAATACGCCAAATCCAAAACCCCGGATTTGTTAACTCAATTTCTGGGATTAAAACAGGCCGTTAAGTTATTGAATAGAAAGCTCTTTTCTTGTTATATTACTAAAGCGATTGCTTCGCCATTTTCTAGCGTTTTTTGGAAATTTCTTAAATCTAAACGTACTGGCACTCATTGTAGTTCTGTACTTTCTTCCGATGGTTCTCCTATTGTCGATCAAAATATCATAGTTAAGTCTTTTGCTTCGCATTTTGCATCTGTTCATGTGCCACCTATTCATTCGTCAATATCCAACCTGCCAACTCAAAATTGCAACTCATCACTTGGTCATCTGTCATTGTCCTCATCTGCAAGCTGTACTGTATTTTCTTCGCATAATGTTTTGACTTGTAATCGTTCAGATGTTTTAAAATTCATATCATCTCTTTCTGCCAAAAACTCACCAGGCAGTGATGGCATCCCCAACACGTTAATTAAGTCTCTTTCATTTGAGTTAGCAGATTACTTTGTGGCCATTTTCAATTGCATTTTTCGCACTCGTATTTTTCCTGCATCGTGGAAGAAAGCCATTGTTGTCCCCATTCCCAAGAAAACCAGGTCAATTGATATTGGGAACTTCCGTCCCATTTCGATACTTCCGAGTAGTGCAAAGCTTTTCGAAAAAATTCTTGCCCGCAACATAATAAATTGCCTTGATGACATCAATTTTCTGCATCCTTTCCAGCATGGCTTTAGGAGTGGACTATCGTGCGAGACACAACTGGTTGAGTTTGTCCATGATATAAGCTTATCACTTGATCACAAATTGCCTGTTCATGCAATTTTTATTGATTTTCAAAAGGCTTTTGACGTCATTTCTCACAAACTTCTTATTTTTAAGTTAAAGTTGTATAATTTTCCTACGGACCTCGTTGAACTAATATCCGCATACCTACTGGGTCGTTCTTCTTCAGTAAAATGGGGTGGTGCAGTCTCCAAGGAATCATATATCAATTCTTCCGGGGTACCCCAGGGAAGCGTCCTGGGTCCGTTGTTATTCTTGCTCTTCATAAATGATATTTCCATAGGTCTTGATTCGAAAATAAGGCTTTTTGCCGACGACCTTGTCATTTATTGCCCCGTTAAATCACAATATGATACAGTGATTCTTCAAAACGACCTAACTAAAATTGATAATTGGTGCAATAAATGGGAGATGGGGATAAATACAAACAAGTGCGCTTTCATGTGTTTTCAGAGACCTCGAACTGCATCCAGCTGTTCTGCTAATATACTGTACTCCATTAAAAACGAGCCTGTTTCCAAGGTAAATTCTTTCAAGTATTTAGGTGTAATCCTGGACGAGCATCTAAAATGGGATGAACATGTGAGTTATTGTGTGGCTAAAGCACGAAAAGTTTTGGGCCTTTTACAGCGCAACATGTCGCTGGCGTCAAGTGAAGCAAAACTTAAAGCTTTTATATCTCTCGCACTTCCCATTCTTGAATATTCAAGCGTCGTGTGGGATCCTTACCTTCATTGCCAAATTGATGCTCTTGAAAGGGTCCAGAGAAGAGCAGCCCGTTTTATTTCTGGCGAGTTCTCTTTTTCATCCAGTGTTTCTCAACTTATTCAGTCACTTGGACTTGTGCCACTTGCTCAGCGTAGAATGACTAAACGACTTAAATTTTTCGCAAAAATTCTACGTTCCAAACTGAAAATCAAAGTCCCTTCTGAATACACGTTGCGTTGTCCTCAGCGCCGTACTGATAATGGACTTCATTATGTAGCGCCGCTTATCATGTTAAATGTTCATTACAACTCTTTTTTTCCAAGAACCATAAGAGATTGGAATTCTCTCCCTCGCGATTCCATCTTAATCACTAGCACATCACGTCAGTTAGTTATTAGAGATCATACCTCATAGTCATTTTTTTATCGTAAGAACAAAATAGGGTTTCGGCCTCAACTTTCATGCTTTTCTTTTAAGTTGCATTTTGCTGGTCTTCTTCGTGATATTTTTTCGTGTTTTTGTGATTTAGTCTTTGATCGTCAGTCGTTTTTACCAAATTTGACTATTGCTGTGCTCAGCCAACATCTACCAAATGTTTTTGTAGATGTGTTTTTTGTGTATAAATATAAATATAAATATAAACCAAGCAAGCAGTAGTGGGCCTTGCCAGAGGGCAGCGCAACACGTCCCATCAAGCCCAGCCACACAACACGTAGTCTCAAGGATTTGACAAAGAAGGAATAGGCCTAATTGTTGACATGACCGAAAGATTTTTTTGAACAGAGACAGAAAGAAAACAAACGGAAGGTCAAATCGCAACCCGCAAAGGAAGAGTTTGAGCTGCCCGTTCTAAGGTGCCCCTGTCAGCACGCGGGTACTTCAAACATAGACATAGGAGCCAGTCGCCGTATAATCATTCT
>JASGXE010012694.1:0-18891 GCA_030068105.1 Sinentomon sp. SZTP_YWyxl
CAGTTTTTGGGCTGATAACACCTGACAGCCTTGTTGCAGTTCAGTCATGCGATCTCCTGTCAATACTTCCACCTGTGATGCAGGAAGGAAGCTACTCTTGGCCTTCATTCTTCTCTGCGCTGTTTGCAAGTTTTGAGTGACTGATCCTCTCTTCATCGCCAACTGCCGTTCTACCAGGCTGGATAGTATCTTTCATGGACATGTTTTCTGTGATGGCAGTACAAACATGCTTTCACTGGTTTCCTGCGGTGTTGATGCTGGCTATCTGTTGACAGTCAAAACATCCTCTTTCAATCACAGTTTTTGGATGTTAAGTCGTAAGGACCGGAGGAAATTTACTTTCTCAACGAACCGAATGCCACTCCAACCTTTATGCTGTTGTTCATGGTTGCATTTGCTTCTCCTGCTTGGATCGGATATTGAGTTAAATCCGGGACCTTCAAATGGTTTTTATGTTGGGGCGTACGTTTTCGCCTCCGTCGCAGGTCACCCACCTTTTCCTGCACAGATTACGAAGGTTGCAGTTTCAGCTGATGGATCCTCAACTTATGATGTTGACTTTTTCGGTTCGAACGAGAAAGGTATTCGACTTAAAGCCGGGGCTATCTCCGACTTCTTGGGAAAGAAAGATGAGTTCCTGGCCAAATACAAGTTGAAATCCCTGATCGAAGCAATCCGGCTATGCGATGAGGCACTCACCTCATCTCAAAATACTGATGAGTCCGTCTTGAATGATGATGCTGATAAAGACCTAGCTTCAAATGGGCCCCTGAAGTCCATTTTGTCCGAAGCTGCTGCAGCCGGCTGCTCTCCTCAACTCGATAAGGTGCTGTTACTACTTCAAGATCAACAGAACACTTTGAATGGAATTGTCGCAAAGATTGATGCTGTTCTGCCCATTGCCTCTCAAATTGGCCAGATTGAAAAGAAGATTGCTTCGTTGGAGCATCTTGGCGAAACCCTGGTGTCTGAACTTAAAGGGTTGCGCCTGGGTGTCAAGGACACATCAACATTGCCTGGTTCCTCTGGTTCTTGCATGTCTTCAGGTATTGCTTCTTCTGTTGCTATCCCCAACAACATAGACTCTATCCCAAAGATTGTGGACAATGTCACCACTCCTTTCACACTGGAATAACCAATTCTTCACCAAAGCCTGACAGTGGCAGATCTCTCTTGAGAGCTGGGTCAAAGTTCAAGAATGCCATCATCACTGTTGGAGACTCCAATGTTCAACGCGTTTTTCCTTTTATTAAATATTGTTCTGATGCTTATTGTCACACTTTCTATCGTGGTGGTGGTAAACTGCAGGGATGGGTAAATTGGAAATTGGACACGTATTATACGTGACGTATTATACTCACGTATAAAACGTATAAAACCAAAAAAAAGACATGTGGCACGCAGTTTTTCTCGTAATTTTGAGCACATCGCAATTCAAGTGAGCAAGCAGGCCTAAATTAAAAGGGAAAAGAGCAGCAACAGGATAAGTCTTTTTATCAATTGCAAAAAGAACACAGGCAGGTAGCTAGATAGATACGAGTCCCTACCAAACGTTGACATTAGGCAGGTCTGACAATTGCTGCTGCCTTTTCCTTGCGAAATAACTGTGATAAGCAGTAACAACTCCTTTTTGCCATTGGAATGGTGTCATTTTGTGGTCATTGTTTTGTCTGCAAATTTCCACAAGATCAGAAAAGAGCACTGACCAACAAACAAATTCCTGCACAAAATTAGTTGTCTGAATAAAAAAATTATATTTCCTTTTGAATATTTTTAATTATTTTGAACATGTTTTAATTGATTAGGCATCAATTTATTGTTGGGTACCTACTTGTTGGGAGCCCAAAATTTTGAGAACTACCTAGTTTTTGCCAACATTTTATCCAGACAGACATTATTCATATTGGTTTGCGCACTGAACCCTGAACCTTGGGACAACCACTGTTTGTTGCCGGAAATTATAAATTTTTTTCCTCGTTGTTTTTTCTGTAAAAAAAAACCGGTTTGCCTAAATTTTGTTAACTGTGCTTCTGATAATAAAATTGTTCTAATCAAATAAAATAAAACCGCAACAGAAAAAAAAAAACAGAGGGGTCAAGGCATAATGTGCTTTTCATTGTTTGCATTGGGAGCTCAGTACAGTTTTTGGCAAATTCAACATCCTCTTTAAATTTTACGAAATTTTTTACCTTTGAGCAGCAGTACCTACCTGCCTCAAGGAACATGCTTTTGAAAAAAGGATAACAGAAGTAGGTAAGTGGCATCTTTTTTAAGATAAAAAGTAATGTTGGGAAAACTGGAAAGGGAAAATTGCGTCTCCAAAAACATTTGTGAAATACGAGTAACCTCAGAGGAAGAGTAGTTTGGAGAATTGCTGGACATAGAGAAGTGAAGGTCACGTTATTTTTTCCATTTTTGAACGAGTTTAAATTTTGCACACGGTGTCTTGGATTTACTAAAACATTGCTGCATCTCATTTCGCATATAAACAGCACCATTTCTCATCAAACAAATCTAATCCACTGGTGCTCAACATTGCTGTGGCCGCTGTGGGTACCTTGAACTTGGAAACTTCAAGCATTGTACCTTGAATCTGTTTGTAAACTGAAGGAGCAAATAGTTTAGTTTAGAAAATAAATTGAAGTGTTTTAACTTCTGGCATGGGTGAACCATGACACATCCCATCTTCCCACTGACCGTATTCATTTTGTACCGATATTAGGCCCAATGTGAGCCATTTGAAAACTAATTCAAGTGCAGACAGCAATTTCCAGCATTGCCGATCAGTTGGGCTTAGCGCCACAGTGGTTTTACCCTGATATAGGTACCTAACAATGATCATCATGCGATGGCTGTCCTCCTTTATTTGCTTTTAAGGGGGGACCATACCTTCGCGGGCAACTTTTCTGTTTTCCAGTCGATTTCCTTCAAACTTGGCAGGAAGTTGAGGGGTAATTAGGATAGTTTCTGTACAAAATTTCACCCCCCTATCATTCATGGTTCTCGAGCTACATGCATTGAACCAAGAGAAATAGCGATTCTTTCAAACGCAATGTATCGTATCCGTAAGTCATACCAAGGCATACTATGTCTCAAAATGCTCAAAAATGGTGAAAAATTGCTGGACAAGATGTGCAGAATGCCTTTTTGTTGCTCATATTGCTTCATTCAAGGAAAACAATGCATCGCGATAAAGTGTCCAAAAAATATGTACTTCCATTAGATATATTGCGACAACAAGATATTCAGCCAAATTGCCTAAATCCTGATTCCAGCCGATTCGGCACACTTTTACATAAGTGTGCCAAATTTCACCTCTCTGCCCTTCATTCGGATGAATAATTGCGTTTAGAAGCAGCGAAAGGCAGGCGAAAGCATATAAAAAGAGGTTTCCGGGAAAAGTTGAAACAAAAAGAGCGCAGGCCCCTAATTGTTCTACGTCAGACTCTCGCATTCATCGCTATATCTTGAGAATGGAATGAGATAATCGAATTTGGTTTGCACTGTTGAATTCAGGAGATTTCAAAGCATATTATCCCACAAAAAAACAAAAATGGGTTTTTCGGTCAAAATTATCATTCCGAAGGTGTGGTCCCCCTTAAGGGGGGGGGGGAAACCTTCGCGCAAACTTTTTTTATTTTTCAACCGATTTGGTTCAAACTTTGCACACATTTTCAGGTCACTTTAACTAAGATCTGTGCAAAATTTCACACCCCTAGTGTTACTGGTTTGCCAGCTGTAGCCAGTTTATACGCAAAAAGTAGACTAAACTTTTGATCGCTGCAGCGCCTAAACCATTGGAGCTAGACACCTCTAGTTTGCGCCAAAGTGATCCAAATGGAGCCAGAATTTGGGTAGAAAGGTCAGCATCCTCCTGCCTAACTTCATTTTTGCTTCCGAATTCAATTAATCCTTATCGCGTCAAAAAGCGGTAAATTTTTACTGCCATAATTTCAAAATGCACTTGTATCATGAAAATACCATATGATAGTCTGATTTTGACCATTCCACCCAATTTAGGACACTTTTTTACATAAGTATGCAAATTTTTAACCTTCTGTGCTGTTCCCAAGCTGAGATATAGCATTCAAAAGTTTGCCGAACATGAAAAATCTTAGTTCCGAGTAAATTGAAGATTGATTAACGAAATAGCGTAAAAATGCATTGAGATGCCTTCGCATTTCGGTCCGTAACTTCTAAACTATATGGAATTTCAAAAAACTGTTTGCACCACTGGAATCAGCAGATTTTCGTGCATAAACACACCTAAAAATCCAAAAATATCATTTTTAGCCATTTTTCGACTATCCGAAGGTTTTCCCCCCCCTTAAGTCAGGAAAAAATGAAACCCATTACAAAGAAAAAATGTGAAAACATCCAGTAAACGAAAAGAAAATTCCCAGTCCCATTATATCACACAACATGAACGAATCGACTAAAATAACTGGCATAAATGTCGATTGCTGCACAAGTATTGCATCTTGACCCTATACATTTTCGTTTAAACTTCTTTAATTATCTAAATAAATACAAATCTTACGGCTCTGGCAATATGCCCAAACAATTTACCAGCCAAGTTGCACCCCAAAAACATGTGCCATGTGCTGACATCCGGCGAAACGTATAATACGTGGGTTTTATACGTACGTATAATACTACGTATAATACCGTAAATTTTACCGTATAATACGTGACGTATTATACCTACCCATCCCTGTGGTAAAGTAGCTGATATGTTTGTTATCTGCCACCGGCTTATTTCCAAAGTTGCCTGTGAAGATATTTTAATTACTTTACACGTAGGTGTTAATGATGTTGTCGTAAACCTGTAGATTTAATTATCGCAGACTTTGAGGCCTTGTTGCAGGGCATTTGTGACCTTAATCACCGCTATGGTAAATGCATCAAATTGTCTGTTTGTAGTTTGCCTCCAGCTTTGATCTCCGGTGTTCCTCTTGCTGTGATCGATCGTCTTAACTTCTCACTTGCTCATTGGTGTAACCTTAGGAGAGTTAAGTTTGTTGATCTTTCTCCAGTTCAGAAATTTTCAATGTCCAATGATTGTTTGCATTACTCAATGAAAGGTGCATATGCTGTTGCAAGTTGTTTGCATACACATTTTAATGATTTTTTAGAGATTGTAAACAAGTAAGGCAAACTCAAAATTGTCATTCTTCTGGTGCTGCATTTAGTAGTTTAACGCCCACTGTAACAGATACAAGCCGTTTGTCAAAGGGTTACTTGCGCATTTTGCAAATGTCCGTGGAATTAGAAGCAAAGTTAACGGGTTTTCGAGCATGATCACTGTCATTGAACCTGATGTCTTCATTCTTACTGAAACTTGGCTTAGTGGTGAGATCCTCGATAATGAGGTTTTTCCTCCTGGCTTTAACATTTTTCGGTGGGATCGTAATTTACATGGAGGTGGGGTTGCTGTGGGGATACGATCCTCAATTCAGGCCGAACTTCTCTTCGTTGGGAAAGAGCATGAATTTCTTGGATGCAATCTCAAGGTTGGTGATGACCAAGCTAGCCCCTTACTAGTCATTGGGGCTTATCGTCCTCCGGCTTCTGGAGGGGAAATTTTTGCCTCCATGGAAGAATCACTAAATAAGGTGGGTATCGGGTCGAAAATACTGAAAAAATTTGTCATAGGTGGCGACTTCAATCTTCCGCATATAAACTGGAAATCCTTGTCCGTGCCTTGTGGGTCACCTAACAAGGCCATCTCCATCAAAGCAATTTCTTTTCTGCAAGATTTCCACTTGGAGCAGGTGGTTAAAGTGCCCACCCGTGTAACTCAGTCCGTGTCAAGCCTGTTAGATCTCTTTCTGATTAGGCCAGCTAGTATCTCTCAAGATGTTGTAGTTATGGACGGCCTTAGCGACCATCAGCTTGTTTTTGTTGATTTATGTCTCACACTCAAGGCTGCCTCTGATCTGTCTGTACCTAACTTCTCCTTCAGATTCCAGCGTGTTAACAGAGGTTTAATTGGTTCCTTTCTCATTGATGACTTAGATCAATTTCTCCATCAAGCTTGCCCATTAGTTGACGTTGAGCAATTATGGGAGTTGTTTCAAAAAATTGTGCTTGTTCGCCAGTCTTCTGTACCCATTGTTAAATGCAAAATACGCTCTCGTCCAGTATGGTTTGACAGGAACATCAGGAACCTTGAACATAGATGTAAGCGCAAATTCAGAACGAGGGGTCAATCGGAAAAGCACATAGAAGCTTATAAATCTCTCTTTTTGGAATTGATTGCTGCCAAAGATGCTGCGCATAATCAATACATCACTAGGCTGTGTTTTGATGGAAAGGAAAACAATTATAAGAAGTTATGGCATTTGGTATCTGAATCCAAGGGGGGTAGGAAATCTATTGGAGGTTTATTTGCTGGTCAAGGAAATATTGTGCACTCCGATCTTGAAAAAGCCAATTTGCTGAATGGGCACTTTGTTAACATATTTGCACCTTCCACTCTTTTGTCATCGCCCCACTCTCCAATGACTGGGCGTGATCAGCATCTAGAATTTATCCGTGACTTGGCCTCGGTTTCTAAGGTTGAGAGCTGGATCAAAAAGATGCCCAATTCCAGTTGTGTGACTACGGATGCCTTTTCTTTTAAATTTATTAAGCTATTTCCATCTATTTTTGCCAAGTTTCTTGCCTTGATTATTCAAAAATCTCTCTATCTTGGTAAACTGCCAAGTAGGTGGAAGCATGCAATTGTTTGCCCAATTCAGAAAAAAGGTGACCCACAACCCCCCACATGTTATCGACCGATAAGTCTTACTAGTGGATGTTGTAAGCTAGCTGAGCATTTGATAAAGGATTATCTTTGTGATTTTTTGGATGTTACTGGATACCTTTCTCCAAACCAACATGGTTTCCGAAGAGGATTTTCTTGTGAGACACAATTGGTCAGCTTTACCCAATATTTATCTGAGGTTCTTGTTACGAGGGGGCCAAGTGGATGCAGTGTTTATTGATTTTGAGAAAGCTTTTGATTTAGTCCCGCATTCTGCTCGCCTTATTAAACTGAGGGGGTTAGGAATTAACGAGGTGGTGCTGGATTGGATCAGGGATTTTCTCACTGATCGTACGCAGCAAGTATCAGTGAACAATTGTTTTTCTGGGATGGGTGAGGTGTCATCGGGGGTTCCCCAGGGGAGTGTTCTTGGCCCTACATTGTTCTCCATTTTCATAAATGATCTCCCTGGGAAGCTTCAATGTCAAACTTTCTTGTTTGCTGACGACTGTGTTATAGTGCGGGAGATATCTCAACTTCCTGAAAAATGCGGCTTCAAGCTGATCTGATCGAGCTTGAGAATTGGTGTAAATCCTCTGGCATGAGGCTCAATATATCAAAATGTGTTTTGTTATCCTTTACAAACAAGACTAATCCTTTTGTTGGTAAATATTATTTGTCAAATGTTGAATTGCCCTTCTCAGACAGCACTGTTTACTTGGGTGTTACCTTCTCAAAGACATTGGATTGGGGAAAGCACATTGATAAGATAGTAAACAAATCAAATTCAGCATTGTTTCTGGTTAGACGGGTCTTTCATAGAGCGAGTAGAATAGTGAGGGAAAAAGTCTGCCTTGCACTGGTCCGTTCCCTGCTTGAGTATGCATCAGCAGCATGGGATCCATATCACTTTATTCACGTGGAAAAACTTGAGCGAGTCCAAAGAAGAGCAGCTCGCTTTGTGACTGGATGCTACTCTTTCCCCAGCAGCATCACTTCTCTGCTATTGGGCTTAGGGTGGCTTTCCCTATCTAAACGTAGATCTGCCTCAAGATTAGTTGGGTTATTTCACTGCCTCAACAATGTTGGAGGTTGGTCTGGTCTGAAGGAATATCTGTTCCCCCCAAACTAGAGGCAGGCATGACCATGATTTCAAACTCCGGTCAAGGGTTGTCAGCAGAGATGTGGGGAAGTATTCTTTCGTGTGTAGGACTGTGAGGGAGTGGAATGCTTTGAGCTCCGAGGTTTTTGGCAATGCTCGTGACATGAGTGCTGAAACTTTTAAAAAAATGTTTTACAGAGCATGAGCTAGATTTATTCTGCCAGTTTGATTGAATGTTTTCGCGCTCATTGTTGTTTTCTGTGTTCCGTTCAAATTTAATTTGTACACTGTGACAATGCTATCTGGTTGCTATTGTTTGTTCTGTTTTATCCTGCTTGTAATTTGCGCAGGGGTCACCCATGCAAATTAAGATAAATAATAATAATAATAAAATAGGCAGTCTTTTGTTTAGGTCGGTACCTATTTGCTTTATAGTTGGTCTTACCTACTTGGCCTGTCTAAAGTAAATCCTCATCCGTTATGGAAATAGCCTTTCAGGATCCTCCAGCGATCCGACTTCTCTGTTCATCATTTATCAATTTTGGTCTGTGACAAGGTTCCCAGATAATTGTAATAAAGCAATGCAAAAGCAGTAAAATAACTTTGAGTTTACTCTAATTTTCAGCACCAGAATAGCGATGACAGCAAAATTACAAACAACAGACGGGGGAGAAAATAATAATATCCAAAAACGAAATCTCAATTTTTTCACGACTAAATTCCTAAGGTGGCATGAACGAGCCACCACTGCTTGCCTCATGATGCCACTTTGCATTGTCACCTCCATTTCGTATGAGTCCACTGTGATGACCGCTGCTTGCGTTTCTGCCAGCCAGGCCTTTCACTTTGGCCGATTTTGGTTCCATAGAACATGTAAAGTTCAACCGCAAGAGGAAATGCGTAAAGACCTCAGTGGAAAAATGTGTCACAAAGAGAGAGAGAGAGAGAGACTGCAACAATTGCGAAATCCCGTGAAAAGTGCCAAAACTGTCAGAATGTGTCGGCAATTTGACTGCAAAACAAAATCAATTTAAAAATGGCGGAAAAGGCACCTATTGCGATACTTTCAAGAAAAAGCGATGAAAACAGAAAGATGTGCACTAACGAGGGAAAAATTCACTTATACAAGGTGATTCACAATAATCACTGGTTTCACGGCAGAGTTCTTTCTCCATATCGAGGAAAATCACACGCAGAGGTCCTGATGTGGTGAAAAAGCACATTTTCTTCCTGGTTCTTCTGCTCATCTTGGTCAAGGACAGCAATTAGAGAGCTAATTCCAAATTTGGCACGGTGCTTTTGTGAATTGACCTGTACATAGTTGACAAAAATGACACAAATAGGCAGCAATTTTGTGTCACGGCAGCTCTTTGTGTCGACCACACGGACGTGGGGTTTTTATCAAGTTTAAGCCCCACTTTAGCAGGGGCGGAACGTTTCATTTTTCAATATTTACGAACATGTTGCATCCTGTTTTTGTCATTTTTGTTTACTATGTTTCCCATTCGTGGTGCCCGTGCATTGATTAACCTGTGCATGTCTACGCTGTCTTGTGTTGTGTCCCTGTCATAACCCTATTTTAATATTTTTATCCAGTGTATTTATTCTTCCCTAACCATCATCCATTGTTTTTTCTTCTAGCAAATATGTGCGACTCTTGTAAAGGGAAAGGCAAGAATACAGTTTGGAGCCACAAAGGTAAGCTCATGGAGACCTTTGAAGTTGTGATGACTGTTTTTTTTTTTTTGGCTGCATTTTTCATCATGAGAAACTTTTTTTATCATGAGAAACTTTCATCATCAAAGTCAGAGTGCATTCTGACTCTGAGTGACATATAATTGGGTACTCAAGCCGTGGGGACTTCAAGTCAGGAATAAAATCTGCTTCGGTCACAAATTATTGCCCATATCTCACCATTTTCAAAAGCTGGCCTTACTGAATGTAGCTTTGCGCTTTCTTTCGTTGTTGGAAAAGTTTACTTTCTCAGGTGGCCAACCTTCTTTTTGGACACTTGCACTCAGCAGGAACCCAATTTACGTTGGTTCTTCCCGTTGTATGATCCCAAATTTCCCTGTGTTGGATGCCTCCTTTTATGGACGCCAATCATTTGCATCATGCAGACACATTAAGGGACTGGGACCACCAAAAAATTAGGAAAATTTTAGATTTTTTGGATTTTCCAAATTTGGTATGCCCAAAAAATTAGAATTTTTCCCTTTACCCTTTTGAAGTTTTCATGTCAACCAATGCTGTCGGATTCGCAAATATGTCGGTTAATATCTATGCTTTCACATTCTCGTTTTTTTTTTCAAATTTAAAATGCATCTCCTCCAAAACGGCTGTATTTGGCTGAAATTTGCACCAGTTTTTCTTGGGACAAGGTTGAACAAATTGTACCTCTATCACCCCAATATGACCACTTACAATGTGATTTCTAACCAACCATCATGTGTTATTCATCTGTCGCTAAGCGCTAAGCTTCTAACAGGTACCAGGAGTAGCCAGGAGGTGCCATATGGTTGGTAGAGGTTCAATTTGTAGACCCATCCATGTATAACATCCTCACAAAAATTCAGGAAGATAGGTTCAGCGGTGTAGGAGGAGATAGATTTTTAGCGAAGTATATATATGGCCTTCACAAAAAAAAAACTATTGGGTTTAGAACATTGCACTATGGCTCAATGTTTCATCTCGAAAAGACCTTTCAAACAAGCTAAAAATCATCAAAATCGCACAAGGGGTAGGTACCCGAGATAGCATCGGAGGTGGCACCAGTCACTTAATGCTTACTTTCTCTTTTCTTTTTGTCCTGTGACACTTCTGACCTGTTTTCAGCACAAGAGTGGCATTAGGTGATGTTAGTCGCTCATTCTTCCAATTTTTGACACAGTTCCCACTTTAATATATGCCAACACTGCTCAGTGCACCCCCATGAAGTGTAACCTCCAACCTTTACACTCCCATGAAGTGGTACCAACCAATTACACAAGGTGTGGTGTAAAATTGCACCTTGTGTGTGTCTTCTTCACTTGCAACGATTATGCAGTTTTATTCATATTGTTCTTTTTTATCCATTCGGTCCACTCTTGAATTTTTGGCAATTTTAACAATTCTTGGCAATTTTAGCAATCAGAAGAACAAACTTTTATTTAAATTCCAAATCTCCAGATTACAATTTAGCAAAACATAAGTTAAAGTGAATCAGTTACACAAAAATTATTAAAATCGGGAGTAGCTATAACACAAATATAATTCAAAAGTGCACAAACATAAATGTTGTTTAAAAATTCCCAGATGCCATGTGAGAGAGCAGATTTGAAAATTCCCAGATGCCATGTGAGAGAGCAGAGCTCTGCTTGATCCCCAACAGCAAAGTGGAACAAACGTGGGTCCCCTCACATGAAATTTGCAAGAAAAATAAGTCAGATGGAGAGGTTTGTGACCAGGCCTGAGTAAAATGAAGCTGCAAGGGCAGCAATAAAATGTTTCTTCTAATGGTATTCGTAGGATGAAAGTAGATTCAATCTGCATAGGTATTTTACGATAAATATCCAAGCCAAGGCCTTATATTTTTATGGAAAATAATGATTAGCTTGCAGTTCATTATTTCATTCCTAAAACAAAATATAACTTTTAAAAACAAGAACACATTTGAACCCTGAACCTCGTAAACTGACAACCAACGATAAAAATGGAATTCCATGTGCTCCTTGCTGAGCTATGATTTTTTGAACCCATGATCATGATTCAGGATGATCATACAACATTTGTTAAGGGCTATTTGCTTTTACAGAGATTGGATACCAATTCAATTTAGAAAAGGAAGAATTATATTAAGTCGGCTGTCACTTGAAGAACAGGTGTTGAATGAGTCTTCATGATTGTTTTTCCTTTTTTTTTTTTTTTTTTTCATTCCAGCAAGGACATTATAGTTTAGCAAAAGCACAGCAGTCTTTCAAATCGCTGGTTCAAATTCATGAGAAAAACGGTTAGAAGATTTACTTTTTTTTTTTTTTTTGCAATCTCATCTTCATCGACATGTTTTGTAAACTGGCATCAATGGCAGTTTAGCTGGTTGTTTTTTCATCCCTAGCACTATCAGTGCATTTGGACAGAGTTGCTGCCCTTTGAATTTATAGTTCTTTGATGATGTTTTTGGCTGCACCTGGCTTTTTTGGTGGCTTAATTTAATCAAATTGAAAATATGATTGTCGAACAATAACAAAATACTTTTTGTAGATCTTGAAATTGAGGAAGATCAAGGCGACATTTATGCAGCTGCAACAGACCCTGTGAATTGTACCACGAAACAACACAACAAACACCAAAGTGAAACATGAATGCAAAGAATGGATGCATAAAAAAATAACTGAAAAGAAGTTAAAAAGAGATTGTTAAAAATGACATGAAGGCAGAAATGAAGTGTTCCAGAAATGCACAGACAAACTCATACCAATGTCTTCTCGTGCCCATACAAATTCAACTTGTTTGGTGACAAAATGTGATTCGACCCCCCATTCCCCAGACATGGCCCCTAAGAGCAGCCCATGGGGCGAACTCATTGTCATCATGCAGGTCCCATTTTTGAATGTGAGTTCCTCAGAACAAAGTAAAACTTATAAAAAAGCACTCCGTAACAAAATGTACTCTGGCCCCCCATTTCCCTGATACAGTCCCTAAAATACACCACAATTAATGTGCAGTTGGGGGTGTCTAAAGGGGCCCCTCCAGGGCTGCATTCAAATTGCAACCTACTGCTCCCAAATTTGCATGTGGGTATTCCAACACATTTTACTCCGACCCACTATTTTGAAGATATACCCCCCTGAAATTCGCAAAAATGCATGCTTTGCCATGGTTCTTTGCATCCATAATGGGCACCGCGTGGGAAAAAGTTGGAGGGTTTCAAGGGGGCATATCTTCAAGGTAATGCTTCAGAGCAAATTCGATCGCTGAAAAACACAGTTCAGCCAAGGCACTCACTTTTTCAAACTTTTTACAATTTTAGACATTCCAGTCTCTGCAAGAATGAGATGAATCGTGTGATTTTCGTTTTGTGCAGCTTTCAAAGTGCCAAAAACTTCTTAGCACAGTGCAAATTGAGCAATGGGAATGGACAACCACTTCACCACCCAAGACCAGACGACACCTTGTAATTTCTGATTCCATTTGGTCCAGATGTTCCAAAACAAAAACTTTGAGTTGGAGTAAACATGTTGAAAATGTTGTTGGTAAAGCAAACTCTGCACTATTTTTTGTCAGGCGTGCATTTTTTAGGGCGAGCAAAATCGTCAAAGAAAAAGTTTATTTTGCTCTTGTTCGCTCTCTGCTGGAATATGCATCTGCTGCCTGGGATCCCTATCACCTGGTAGAGGTTGAGAAACTTGAGAGAGTACAAAGACGGGCTGCACGTTTTGTTGCTGGTTGCTATTCATTTTCTCGTAGTGTGTCCAATTTGTTGACTGCTCTAGGTTGGGTCTCCTTGGCCAAGCATAGAAGGCGTCTAGGTTGGTGGGTCTTTTTAAGGGACTAAAACAACATTGGTGGTTGGTCAAGTATTAAAGAAAGCTTGTTACCCCTGGTTATTTAGGTAGACACGATCACGCATTCAAATTGAGATTTGGACATGTCTGTAAGGATGTTGGGAAGTTTTCATTTGTTGCTAGAACAGTGCGAGAAGTGGAATTCCCTGGATGCAAGAACCTTTGGAAATGGAAGTAATAGTAATATCAGTTCAAACACCTTCAGAAGAAATATTCTATGGCCCTCTAGATGTCTCATTGTTGCAGGAGCATTGATTTCAAATTTGGCTTAATTTCATTGTGACGTTTTTTTTTTTGTAAGAAGAGGCTGTAGAGCTGTATTTCGAGGATGTAATGTATTTGTCCTTGATAATTTGCGCCGGGACTGGGTCTTGGCAAATTAATTGTCAATAATAATAATAATAATAATAATAATAATAATAATAAATCAGACAAAATTGAAATCTTGTCAAATACCACCCACTGCACAGTACAGACTAAAGAAGGATTTGTTCAATTGTCAGTGTTATGATACAATAATTCTAGTAAAATTCCAGTGGGTACTAGAACAGCTGCAGCGAAGGGAAGATCATTTTTAATGCTCTTAAGGGGGGGGAGGCCACCCACTGAATGGTGAAAAAATTGAAATTTCTCATTTTGTGGTTTGCTTCCCCTCCTGATTCTCTGATGTTTTCTGAGCAATTTGGTCCAAAATAAATGAGTAAAATCTGTTGAGAAATGGCTTCACAAGAGCAAATTTCATGTGATGCAAATTCGCACACTGCTTTTTCCCACCCCCCCCAAAAAAGACTCCCAAAACTCCGTTTTTCTCGCATTTTGATTTCCGGTACAAAAACAGACTTACGAACAGCATATTTCTGTCATTTCGAGGGCTAGAAAGGTGAAAATTGGCCAGCTTATGCAAAAAAGTGTGCTGAGTTTCCTGACAGAGCCGGAGTTCTTATTTTTTTTCACCCTTGACCATCAAATAGCATCTCATTGTACAATGGTTGTTTTTTTTACCGCGAGTCACCTTTTTACAGAAAAAGCATTACCTTAGAGTGAAAATTTTAAAATTTGGGCAGTGTCAGTGACTTTTTGAGCATTTTTGGTCTAGTAACAAACATACCTATATCACTGTTGCAAAATTGGTTCTGGCCTTTCAGTTAGACCATCGTTAAGATTGCGCTAATGTTTTATCTTATTTGTTAGATATCTCGGGAACCAGGTGAGGTACAGAATTGAAATTTTACACAGTCATTCCTTTCAGGAGGCTAATTATGCCCTCCAAATTTCAGCAAAATCAGTTTACAAACACCAAAGGTGGTCCGCTGGAGTGGGCCCCGGGGGGCGGGAGGAACCTTTGGATGGTCAAAAATGGCTAAAATGACATTTCTGGGTTTTTTATGTGAGTTTATGCATGAAACTCTGCTGGTTCCAGTGGAGCGAACAGTTTTTTGAAATTCCATGTAGATCAGAAGTTACAGACCGAAATTGGAAGGCATCTCAATGCATTTTTACGTCATTCCGTTAATCAAACATCAATTTAATCGGAACTAAGATTTTTCATGTTCGGCAAACTTTTGAATGCTTTTTCTCAGCTTGGGAATAACACAGAAGGTTAAAAATTTGCATACTTATGTAAAAAATGTAGTAAAAATTCAAGTAATTTGGTGAAGGTGGAAGGTGTGGTACAGGTGTAGGGGAGGAGGAGCCTGTTTTAAAAAAATGAAACGTGGAAAATGATGGAATTGCACCCGAAAATCTTGAAAATTCAGGGAATGTTTTTTAGAATGTGTGAACACCATGTTAAAAAGAAAAAAAATGTTTTTTTTTTATTTTTTTATTTTTTATTTCTTCAAGGGCAAATACACGGTTGTTTCTAAAAAACGCTCGGCCTCGTGCGCTAAATATTTGGATTCGGCAGGCGCTTTTTTGTTTTGACTGTACAAAAGCCGGCGAAGAATTGTAGTTTCTGCTACGTGTAATGGCCCCTTAACTGCGCTTCGGTTTCTGGCTGTCACCTGGCTCACCTGGCTGGCAGTTGTCAATGCGACAGCAATTCCTTGCACTTTAAAAAGCTTTTTTTATCTTGATTTTTTTCAAGGCCGCTCGTCGTTCTCGCGTAGTGGCTACGTGGTGCTCCGGAAGAGGTCACGCTCGTCAGGCAATACGCTTCTAAAAGGCAATACGTTTAGCGTTTTTCGTCAGGTCTCCCTGTCGGTGTCTTGATACCGACTGCAATTCTGCTTTCTTGCATCGCTCCAAGCCGTGATGGCGTGGCCCCAAGATTCGCCCGTTCTGCGCTGCCGAATGCCGGTGCTGTGTTTCTGTCAAAACGCTGATGACCCAACTCCATCACTCGGCGTCAGCCCAGTTTCGAAGCTTAATGTTGACCCAACGAACGCCAAGACTGCCATCTCGCGAAGAATCAGAGGAACCAACTGGAAGAAATTCGGGCTTGTCTGCATGCATGTGCGACTTGCATCACACCAGCGCGTGTTCGAATTTCGAAAAACAGAATGTTTTGGATCGGCCTGCTCGTGTTCTCCCTTTCATAAAAGTAGCAAATGACGTCCAAATGCAATGATTTTGATGTTTTTGGAAAGCTGAAAGCTTCATCTAAAACTCTTCCACAGGCTGAAACCATGTTACAACGGAAAAATTCGCACAATTGTTGAAAATGTATGGGGGAGCCAAAATTTTATCGCATCTTTCCTTCCAACACTTTCATTCCCGGTGTGATGTGAGAGTTTTCGCCGCATATGCACTTCTGTAGAACGACGAATCCATTTGTGCGTGGAGACAAACGGCATGCAGTTTGAGCACCTGCTTGAGTTCTTCCAAAATTAGGTACACCATGTAGTTGGCATTTCGTTGACTTGCAAGTTGGTTTTGGTTGTAACTTTCCATCAAGAAAAAAACGAACACCTGGCCTTTGCTGATGTTTTCTTTCGTCTTGAACAAAGGCCAGCTCGCACGGTGATGGAAGTCTTTCCGCGATGCAGCACCTCGGACAAAAAAACAGGTCTGCGATAAATTCACTGTTCTGATAAAAACTCGAGCGTTTTTTAGAAACAACCGTGTATCTTGTACAAATTCCAAGAAAAAGTGTCCCTTCAGAGCAGAGCGAGAGCACACTTCTTCATTGGGTAATTCGGCACTGTTTATAAATAATTAAAAGTTGCCAGTTGCAGAGAAAAATGTCTGAAGGCATTTTGGAAGAGGAAAATTGGAAGAACAACAAACAATACGGACGGCCATTTTTTTCTGTTTTGTATGAATATTTATATTTTGATTTTGCCACAAGCAGGAAACAATGTTTTCAAAAATAGGTAACAATTGAATGAATGTAATTATTTCCCTTCTAATTGAATGAAATCAAAATCCAAAAATGCAGGAGTAAATATTCTGTGCAGATGAGTGTGGTTAATTTCTTGTATTGCAATGGAATTTCTGCTGAAGTTTCTCTGCTTCGTTGTTGTTATTTTTTGTTGAATCGTAGTTAAACTCCTGCTCTACTCATCCCCCTTTTTTATTTGCCGTAGGTTGGTTCACACCACCAAAGGAGGATGGCTAGTATAGTCCGTTTCTGCTTCTGCTTCTTGGCTGACATCATCACATTCTCTGAACGGACACAAACCGAGGCGGACGACTGTGGTGTGAGTGACTGAATGACGTGTAAAACAAAAATTTGCAACAGGGGGGATACTTGATTAAGAACGACAAAACAAGACTTCTACATAGATGAAAAAGGAAAATATTTCGATACTTTGGACAATGGTCATCTATTTTTCTGATCAGAGTGAAATGATGTGGATTGTAAATAGGCAGTGTCGCGTGGCTTGTCTCAACTTGTGTTATTATTTTTGTCGTGTGCTACGTTCACATGTTATGTTATGGTTAATTTTTTCATCACTTTCAATGTCGAATCAAATGTCGTGGTTCCGTAAATTGGGAAATATTTTTAATAATTAGCGACTGATTGTCGAGTGTGTTTATCATTCTGTTGGTTGCTTGCTCGTTGTTCCAATGATTTGATTGAAAGCTGCCACTGTAAATTTTTGTCCGTTTAGTTACATTTTTGGTAGCTTTTCTCTCTCTCTCCCTCTTCCAAAAATTGTTCATCATGTTCCAGATGTTTTTGAATCTCTGGAATTTGGGTGCGTGTGTGTCTATGCATGTATGGTTGCAAGCATTGAATGCTTTTCATGGAAGTTTTTTGAAAAAATGCTTTTCATGGAAGTTCATTCTGTTGATATTTCTCAAACAAACATAGTCTTGGGCAAATTATTACCCAAACATGTATACCATTGTGGTCAGGAACCACATATTCCCTAATTTTGCCTCTTTGATGGATTGTCGGTGATATTGAAATTAATAATAATTGTCACTGTTTGATGATGGTTCAAGGTGTCGCATGTTCAAACATGTTGAAATAGAAACAAAACTCACAGCCTAATCCATAAGTTTCTCTGTAACTGGATATGACATTTTGCTCTCACGGTGTGGAATCAGAGTTTCTTCAGGTGAATCAGCAGAGACTGCGGGTAGAAGCATGACTGGGGTTGTGGTGCGTCAATTAAATGGCTGTTTGGTTGATGTGTTGGCTGGCAAGGGAAAGGTTGGGATGGTGGGTGGAGCAGGTTGGATTGATTTTCTGTTACGTTGGATTCAAGAGGAATGCTCCACACTGTAGGAGCAAAACGTTGCATCTATTCGCAGTCAAATGGATTGGATTAGGCTGTGAGTTTTGTTTCATTTCAACATCTTTGACTTTCTCATTCGTGGTACCTACTCGTGCTGAAGATGTCCATGTTGCCCAACACCATTCTCATGTGCAACCATGGTGATGGTGATCTAATTGATGATCGTGCTTGGAACCAGACTCGTACAATCTATTCATGAAGCCATTCATGTGCAGAAAATAACTCATCCCTCTGAAGTCTCTGTATAAAAACAATGTTAACAATTGGATGGGTCCAGCATTCACAAAAATCATTAAAATGTGGTGCCAATTTCTTCGTAAGAGAGTGGGCTTTGCCACCATTTTCCTTTCCACCATTTTTGTTTCTGCCACCCTTCAATGCAAATGTGGAATTGTTGTAAAATGTATTTATTCAGTACCTTCTCCAGTCCAGTGGTCTGAAAATGAAGGCGTAACAGGTGGTGTAAAAGCCATTTTTGAATGCCGGAATCAGAAGAATAATTCCAACCCTTGGCCCGGATTACCATGGTCCCTCTTCTGAGCTTTTTGGTCTCCCTGCCAATTTCCTGTGCAAAACCACATTTGTTATTATTTTCTTACTGGACAGAATGATTTTGATTTTTTGAATTCATTAACTCGGATCAAATTAAATGCATTCTGTGAGATTTTTTCTGAATCAATCCGCACCATTCATGTGGGGGGGGGGGGTATTAATAAACAGTGCACATGATAATTTTTGCACCTTTGTGTGCTGAGTTTAGGATACAACAACTAAAAGCTGTTCTTTCAATCAGTGGCCAAAACTTGGTTA
>JASGXE010012695.1:0-13379 GCA_030068105.1 Sinentomon sp. SZTP_YWyxl
CAAAACAACAGATGAGTTTACCTTGATGTCAAGTGCAATACGCACACAGGATATTCAAAAGGTGGTCCAAAAATTATTCCAGGAACAGCCAGCCTTCAACTGAGGACGTCTTCCGAAACAAGTTGGAGTGGAGCCAAACAGGATCATGAGATCGCTACCTTTGCATCTATTTTTGTGCAAAATGGCAAAATGTTTTGGCAAAAAATACAGCACCACTGTGATCAACTGTGCTTTATTTTTCAGTTTTGTGCGCTTAAAAATTCCCTGCGCAGAAGCCAGCCAGAGAAAACCACCTGAATTGCCCATCACCGCAGTGAAGCAGCATCCCGTCCACAACACGGAAAGTGGTTAAAGATCACAACGGTATGTTGAGCAAATGAGCTTGACGGAAACATGGTTGCCGTCAATAAGAAAAAGATCAATAAACTGTGGCAATAGTCCAATTATTGAGGGGGCAATCCATTCACTTAGTCCAATCAGGGTCCAGGACGGATTTCAATTTCTGTCGGATCTGGGAAGGTTCCTTTTTGTTTTTGGCCACTCTGCTCAAGATGGTGAGTTCTTTCCAGTGCCAAGCATGCTGAATTTCGAGTTCTTTCCGACGACAAAACTGGATTTCGAGTGCATGCTTCGAGTGCTGCGCAGCAGCTGGTGGCGGTGAACAATCCTACTGGTTTGAGACACCCTGTAATCCAGAGCACGCCTCGGTTCACCGATCCCGCAATGCAACTGCCATTACGCACCAACGTCCCAACAACAATTCGTCTGACGGCAGGGTAATACAGTGGATTGATTACATTACATACTGCAAGAACACAGAACACATTACACAGTTGAGCTGGAAGCAAAGACCATAGACCAAAAAGATCAGACCAGACAGGTTTCAAAAACAAACATAAAAAACAAAAATAGGAAGAAAATAAAACCAGCAGAGCAGAGGCAACAAACAGTCAAAGACAAAAAAAGCAAGGAAGGAAACGAGAGAGTGCGAGACAGAGAGCGTGGAGAGAGAGAGAGCCAGCGAAAGAAAGAAGGGAGAGGGAGGGGGAGAGGGCGAGGGGAAACAAAAGAAGTGGCTAACTTTCTGAAGGAAAACAGTGAAAACAGCCGCAAAAACTCACACAGCGTCTTCCAAAATTCCCTGATCAGATGATAAATTGGGTTTTGTCAAATTTTGGGGAGGTGTCACGTTTGTCACTGGTTTGCCTGGCGTGTGTCAAATGAAACGAAAACAGCCAAATGCTTGCGCAAGTGAAGAGTGATGTTTCGGAAACAGTTCCAAAGGCATTTAATTCCAGTTCCAAACTGGGTTAACAACAAGCATTGGCGGCCACCAATCAGCAGGTTGACAACAATCAGTGGGAAGACGGCAAGGTTGGGGCAGGGTTAGGTGATTTTAGGAAAGCTTCAATAAGGTTTTTCGACAAGTCGAAAAACACGCCTGTGAAATTGGCTCAACCAAGTATGATTGCAATACCTTGAAACTGTTATCGATATTCGCGTCCAAATACAGACAGACATGCATCCGCGGGCAGCCGGTTTACAAACCCTGCCGCGACTTTAGATTGCAGGTCGGGGCCCCAAGCGAGCATTGATTTTTCAAAGATGGGACAGGGTAAGGTTAGGTTCAGATAGCTTTAGGTAAGAAAAAATCAACATTTTTTTCTTGCGAGTGAAGGGCCCCAATCGAGCATTCTTGCCCAAAACGCTCTCTGCCATCTGGAGTCGCGGCAGGGTTTGTAAAATCGCATCCGGGAAGGTGGGTGGGTGGGTACCCTTTCTGGAGCATCCTGTATGCTATGTGTTCAGACTCCCATCCGATCGCTTCAGGGAAACAACAAGCCTTCAACCAAAGAGGAAAACACAAGAAGAGACATGGACGCAGGATTTCAATCTAATCAATACACCAACCTTTTTGGGAGTGTACTTCACTTGGGTGCCATTGCGATTGTGCCGTTCGAAGTAGGACTTGGAAAGCAAATCCCTGCAAGGAAAAAGAACAGAAAGGGAATTACTCCTGTTGATAGGTGTCAATCGATTATCCTATTCAACGTGATTTTGTCATGAGATGTGTAGATGCGACGGAATTAATGTCCTCATCAATGATGTAAGGTTCTCTATGGTTTTTCTCCATCTCTGCTGCCGGCGATTTTTTTATTTCTTTTTTTTTCCGCTTCTGCAGGCGGTAGAAATTAAAGCGCCAGATAAACAAAAGAGAAACTTTCATTTATGCAGCACAGAGTTTTTGCTAAAATCTTAACAATCGCAATCTTACATGATGTATGAATACATTGTACATTAATTTCGTCACAGCTGGTCCTGGGACACTGGGCACCCGAAAAAAATCAGCACAAACAAACAAGGCAAGGGCAGCTGCAGGTATACCTATTCCTTTCCGGGCGAAATCACCAATCTATAAGCAAAGGAATAAACGATCTATGAGTAAAAATGAAAGAGGGGAAATAATCAATGAATACGGAGATTTCTCTCACCATTTGGCTCCGTCACTGAAATGACGCACGGAAAAACGTTTTGCTCGGTTTTTAGGAAAAACGGTTTTGAAATTTGGATGGATGGAAACATGGTGAGAGGAACACTGAGCATAGCATGAGAAAAAAAAACAAACGCATGATTGACCGAAAAAAGGTTTCAAACCAGACCTATGAATGAACAGCTGCCACCTGACCGTGGGAAATCAACTCCGGACAAAACGCATAATTCTTGTCTGAGGTTGCGGATAGAATTTTTTTCATTTTTTCCATACTTCAATGGAAAAAAATTAACCAGCAACCTCGGATTTGCGTTAATCCTGAGTTGGATAAATGTCCCTACGGTTCGTGCATGTATCAAGACAACGAACTGGAGAAAGGTGAAATTGCCTTCGTAATCAACGACGACGACTTTTAAATCAGAAAGCCTGATTATTTCAAATCTTCGGTCGATCAAATTCACTTCACCTTCTGGAAGATTTTTGTTTTAAGTCGGTGCAACTTATCAATTGTGCAGCTACCTACATTTCGTTGAAATGGAACAGACTTCCGGGACGCGATTTGCGATTTCCCATCTCATTTCTTGATAAAAGCTGTGTTTTCCCATTTAACCGTTGCCTCCGAAACTTGTTTTCTTTCATTTTACCTACTTTAATGCAGGCGGTAGAAATTAAAGCGCCAGATTTCAACACAGCTTTCTGCAGTTGTCAGATTTCGTCCTCGCGGTAATACAATTTCTGCAACATGGAGTTTTTGCTAAATCTGCAGTCGAAATTTTTTGCATGTATGAGCACATTAATTCCGCCGTCAGTATACACTGCTCACCGTGAAGCGAGGGAGGCCAATCGGGTTGCCTTTTGTGACATGGCAGATTGACAGGATCTCTGTTGCTTATGCTTTATAGCTTTTCATTCCCATAAAATTTCGCATGGCTTTCACGGTCAAATGGGACGCCAGCGAAGTTCAGGGCGAAGGACCAACCTTCTTGGCTTTTTGCCCCCATCCTACCTTCCACCCAGCCAGAAACAATGGAGCTCAAGAGCAGCAACGATAAACATAAAAGGAGCAAAGGACCAGAATGAAACAGACAAACAAGTCAAGTAAAAGGGAAGCTGGTGAAACAAACAATCAACCAACCGTTTCTTGTGAAGTTCAAGCTGCAGCACATCCCCTTTGAACGGAATCTCAACGCTCAAATGGTCAATCGGATTGAGCAGTTCCGAATCCTGACCCTGAAATGAAAACAGAAAACATGTACCAATGGGTTTCCATTCGAAAATGACAACAAAACAGCTTCAATAAAAAAGCTTTCAGAAAAGCGAGCTTCTTTCTCATAATGGATCATCTGTAGTGCTTTTTAACTTCTGGCAGGACTGTGAAACTCAAGGAGATTGCCGGATAACTGTATTTTAATTGGCATGGACCACCCTGGTATTACTCCATCCAAAGCGCCCAGGCATAGGTACTTATTCACATTCCGGCTGGAGCAGTGCGAGAAAATAATACGTTGGTTGGAAATGTTGGAATGGAGATTGTCATTATTATTACACCCGCGAACGCCTTCTGGCCATTGCTTCTGGCATGTGGCAGGGGGAGTTCTTGCATTGCGAAGTATTACTGTGGCCGGTATGCACTGATCAGTGCAACTGGTCCACCACCCGTACCTCTTCAGGCCGAAACCACAGCCATCCGTGGCCAAACGTTGCTAAACTTCGGTGTTCTGATTGAAACAGGTGCAAGCCAACGAGGTTTGCGCTGCTGTAGCGGTCCTTCATTTGGGGTCAAACACTAGAGAAAGGGTTCCGAGAAAACTGCTCTGAAGATCTGATGAGGTGTTGGCCTGTCCAATCCCACCCATGTGGTGTCCGCCTTCAATGCAGCTTGCGTTGGGTTTGACTTTGACTGCAAATGCGTGCTTGTTGTGCGCAAAGCAGAACTTGGAAACTCTCATCAATTCATTGACTTGAATAACTCAAGTCACTTTCGCAAGCATCAAAAAATTGGACGGGGTCCTGCCGGGGGTGGACACACTCCGAGAGAAGAAGTTTTCTGAAAACGAGGAGACAAAGTGGACACAGCAGGCAGCAGCACAAGACAAGCACAGCTGTGCCATTGGAGACTTGTTTGTTCCCTGTCAATCAAAATCCCATTTATTGAGAAATGGCTAGCCGTTGTGTCATGCTTCACCTGTATTCGGGGCAGGTAAATGTTAGCAGTTGGATGCAAGTGGCGGCGGAATTAATGAACCCACACATGTATTTTTCCCATTTAGCTGTTTCCTCCGAAACGTTTTTTTCTTTCTTTTTATTCTTATGCAGGCGATAGAAATTAAAGCGTCAGATTGCAACAAAGCGTTCTAGAGGTGTCAGATTTTTACCTCGGTTGCAAAAGAGTGTCTAATTTCTGCAGCACAGAACTTTTGCCAAAATCTGAACGGTTGCAACTTTTTACATGTATGAGTACATTAATTCCGCCGCCGCTATACACTCACATCGATTGCCTCGGCACTGAGTTGAGGAGAATAGCAAGCTTCAGTTTGGATTGGTTTGGGTTGGAATGTTGGCTTTCATAATGGCATTCTACAAGCTGGTGATCACGGTGGAAAATGTGCTCGCTTCAGTGCAAGTTGCGACTTTCGCTTCGCACATCACACGAATGGCGTTGAAAAGGACGATGATTTGCCTTTTCCTGGTTGATCGCTGTTTCAACCCGTCTATCCCCTGCCCCTATCCACTGTAGCAGAACGAACCTTCAGTCCTGATCACTTTCCCTCCCTCTCATCTCACCCTTCGCCTCGCTGGCATTGCGTGGCCAGACACTGTGTTCATGCACTGAGGTGGCCTTGTTTATTTGAAGTCTGAACAAAGCACAGCTTGTATCGACCTTGTCCATGTGAAGAACACCTGCGCTTGTCTCCTGTTCGAAGAGTCGGTGAGGCACCACACCACCCATGCGCAATCATTCCGGCAATCCCCGCCTTGATGCAGGCCGAATTCTTAATATTTCGTGCAACTCGCAGCACCCTTCGGCTTAAAAAACAGCAGGTAGGTCAAAAAGGAGACAGCAGGTGGGTCAATATGAATCTGTCGACCAGGAGGAGTTTAAAATAAAGATCCGAGAAACGTCAAGCTCAAGAAAAAAGTTTGGTTTGAGGCCAAGCGAAAGTCGCAACTTGCACTTGCGCGAGCAGAAGATCCCGCCGTGATCACCAGCTTGCAGAATGCCTTCATAATTTTGTCTCCGGGTTTTGTTGGCGGTGCTTCGACGTCGGAGATTGCGATGACCTGACAGCCCAAGGGCAGCAAGACTTCGGTTTATTTTGTCTGCCACTGGCCAAACCAGAGGGCCACAGCACATGAAAGAAAATGTGGGCCGAAAGGCGAAAAGCGAGGGGTACATTTGAATTTTTGCTGTGGCCAAAGTGTTTGGATCCGTGGTTGACACGACAAAAAGAGAGAGATCATCACAAACAATGACAAAACAGCAGATTTCCATTTTTGTTTTCATTTGTAAAAACAGCATATTTTCATTTCATGTTTTCATTTTTGACAAAAAACCAGCACATTTTCATTTTTTGCCATGGCCAAAGTCTTTTGGGCTTCCTGGAAGTTACACAACCACTGTTTCACGCTGTCAAAAACCCACAGAATTTTGCACAAAAAAAACAAAACTGTGCTTACATATTCATCATGACTCGAAGCACTCTACGACTCAACTCAATTGTTGTTCAAGTCACAAGTGAAGTGCGTCAAAAAATCCGGTTTAAATGTTGCGCATCAGAGCACAGGAAAAAACAACAGCCCGACATCTCGGCCTGTCTCATTGCTGTCTTGCCTCTTTTGGCATGTGAATTGTAAATGTGATGCGGCAGTCATGCCAGAGGAATGAAACACGCGGGCACTCACACAAACATATGCAAGACACAGGTGTGTCAAGAAGTGAATCACAGATCAGCCCCAAGGATGAATGCAAAAATGACTCATCAAGTTGACTGAGAGTACATGAATTTTCTTCCAAGAACAGGCGCAGTGCATGAGCAGGCCAACCACCTGCATCACGACCAAGCAACTCGTGTCTTTCCGACAAAAATTCACAAACTTTTTGCGGAACAGGCGGAGGCACTGGACAGGCAAAAGAGGGAAATCATTGACTGTTTCAATTGAATATGATGCTGGCTGAGATGTCGTTTTTTGGTCCGGGAATTTCTGGGCCCATCGCCCGTGCGTACAACCTGTTTTGAAAAGAAACTGGGTGAGTCCGCATGACGAAATAGTTTCCGAGTAAAAATTCTGTTTTCACTGTCTCGGTCACTGTGACGCAGTTTCTTGTTTTCGAAAACAGGAAGAGGCCCATGTGGAGAAACAAGTGTCCAGTTCCAGTTCCACACGATGTTTTCTTGTTTTTCCCCATTCGCAAAGAATGGGGATGCAATCGAAAAAAGTGATTTGACATTCCCGCAGTCAATCACTTCCCAATGATCGGGGAAATGGATGGGCACAGCTCGTACCGTCCTTCTTTTTCTTCGTTGGATCATGGACAGATTGCCCGTCGGCCGATGGCCCGACCGCACATGTTTTACTGCAGAGATGACGTCGGCCTAGTCGGTACTGTAAAATATCACCTGAGAGCAGCTGCTCCAGCACCCACCGATTGGTCCCGGTGGCGATTTTACAAACCCTGCCGCGACTTTAGATGGCAGAGAGCGTTTTGTGCAAGAATGCTCGATTGGGGCCCTTCACTCGCAAGAATTTTTTTTGTTTTTTCTTACCTAAGGCTATTGAACCTGACCTAACCCTGTCCCCTCTCGGAAAAATCAATGCTCGCTTGGGGCCCCGGCCTGCCATCTAAAGTCGCGGCAGGGTTTGTAAATTGGCGTCCCGGTGACATGGCCCGGTGATGTGCGGGCATGGCCAGTGCCTCCTATAGAAAAAGCCGACGCACGGAAACGTCATCAATAAATAGAAGACGGACGGGAAGAGGAAAAGACGATGCCGGTGAACGGCGGGTCGCGGTGCACCGGCCACGGAAATTGAAATTTCTCTTGAACCGATTCACGGATTTTGATCTAATTTTTTGTGCTGGAAAGCTGAAAAATGTGCGATTTTAGACATGTATAACAGTCCCGAACTTTTCGCTGGCAAAATTTTTAAAACGTTCACGCAAAAAAGTGTCTCAAGTTTAGATGTAACAAAATTCCGGGTTCCTCCTAGATATTTTCAATTTGATTGTGCGATTTTTTCCGTTGTAACATGGTTTCGACCTGCGGAAGAGTTGTAGAGGAAGCTTTCAGCTTTCCAAAAATACCAAAATCATTGAATTTGAAGATCATTTCACTATTTTAGACCAGTTTCAGTGTGACATGGCAGCGTTGTTTTGTTCTTGAGCGGGGAAGAAGCAGCGCCTCCCTGGAAATCCGTGGGAGTCGCGGCCTTTTCCCCGCTCAAAAACAAAACGATGTTTCCATGTCGCGAAGGACTGGATGCAAAATAGTCAAATGGAGTCCAAATTCAATGATTTTGGTGTTTTTGGAAAGCTTAAAGCTTCCTCTACAACTCTTCCGCTGGTGGAAACCATGTTACAACGGAAAAAATCGCGCAATCTTTGAAAATGTGAGGCGGGAGCCCGGAATTTTATCACATCTTAACTTGGACACTTTTTCTACCTCAATTTTTTTCAAATTTTCGCATCGAAAGTTCGGAATTGTTATACACGTCTAAAATCGCACACTGTTCAGCTTTCTGGTGTGACAAGTCGCACAAAAATCCGTCATCTGGTTCAAGAGAAAATCAACTTTCTTTGGGCTGGCCACCGAGATCCGCCGTTCACTCCTTTTGTCTTTTCCTCTGTTCTTTCGTCTTCTATTTCAAAAATGAATGACGTCATATGGTTTCGTGGGTCGGCTTTATCTATAGGAGGCACTGGCATGGCTCCAACCTTGACAGGAACCCCTTTTCTTCTTCTGGACCCATCCATCTCCCCAACTGCAGTACGGAAATTGCTTTGACTTTGGGTCCATACCAACACTTTCGATCACCTGACCACATGTGGACTGGACGAGTTGTCATTTTTGCTCCTTGGTTGTTTTTCTTGTTAAAAGCCAGATTTTGTGACCAGGGACCTTATTAAATTGGCTCACTTAAAATCCCGTGAACTTAAAAGTTTAGTCCACCTTATTTTTCAAGTTTAAGGCCAGGTTAAGATTTTTTAAAGTCTCATCAAATTCGTCGCACTTAAATTGCCGTGAACTCAACCTCCACTTTCCAGAGTCGGCCGCCGTGGTGATACCATGTATGGTCATAAAATTCAGGTTTCAAAAATAATTAATATCTCGACACTCCCTGCGAGTTGTAAGCTGTAAATGGTCTCAAAATATGTCAAAAATTCGGCGCATGTTATTTTATAGAGGGGTCATTTTCGCTGGGATGACTCCTTCACTCTAAAAAAGGGCAGAGAAAAATCTCTGTTGAGGCTGCAGCAAGCAAAACCGCGATTGCAACAATGCCTCTGGCAACAAAGCTTCATAAATTTCACTTTTTCTCGCAGCGACGAAAGTCGGGTTCCCCCGAAAAACACAAAACCGCGGGACATTCACTGAAAATCAGACTATGTTTTTCTTTATTTAGAAAACGGCAAAATGGTTTAAATTTCACGCCAAAAACGCAAAAAAATCGATAGTGAAAAGCGAAAATGAGCCAATCGGAAGTGAAAACACACAACAAGGGGCAAATGGATTTCCCAACCAAGATTTCTGTTTCAGGTTTTCTCAGGGGTGGTGGGATTTTTCGGCTGCCAGTCGGCTGGACTGGAGTGGGGACGTGGCCCTGTCGAGGCGTGTCATGGGCGGCGCCCCCAGTAAATGGGGTGTGGTACGGAAACCCAGCGAGGTTCCAAAGAGCAAAGCTTCAGGCCATGAGAGCGGAGCGGCCTTCAGAAGCTTCGAAGAAAATTTGAAATATATAGGGTTCATTTTCAAACGGTGGGTGCAAAAACGTGTTCTTCTTGAGGCAAAAGTTCCCACCAAAGCCAGCAATAAGGGCACATCGCAATACGTACTACATGCGGCACTTCAAAAGAAATCCAGAGAATTGCATATTTCTAACTTCTTGCTCTTTTCGTACGATTTTTGATTTGTCCGCTATTTTTGTCCGCTGGATTTTTGTCCGCGAGATTTGTCCGCAATTTGATTTGTCTCGCTTTTTAATCGCCTGATCCTTGTTGGTGCCAAAACGTGCCAGAAAATGTCAATTGTAGATATTTCCCAATGATTGCGCATCCTTTTTCAAGCCCCAACCAATCCGACCCCAACAAACCAAGAGCAAAAACAGACCTGATTTTTCACTCGAAAACGTGAAAAAAACGAAGTTCCGAGTCTGCCACCAAAGGCGTCTATCGAGGACCAAGGAAGCGAGCAGAATTAATGGATTCTTCTGATGGACTTTTGCTATTTTCTGCGATTTCGTGAGCAATAATGACCGATTTTGTTCCAATCTGGATCACTGAAAAGCCAAAATATGTGCGAGTGGAAAGGAAACAAGAAAGAAATTCCGGATCCCTTTCTTTTCCAACCAGAACAGAACATCAATGAATCCGTCCGAAATGGATTTCCAGAAAATTTCGCATCATGACAAAACCTTATCTTCATCGATTTTGTGAACAAATATGAGCCGATTTTGTTCCAATGTGGACCAGAAATGGTTCTGGATCTGGAAAGCCAGAACTTGTGCGCTCGATTTGTGTCACGCTTCACGCACCAAACGCAACTTCCCTTTTTCGACACCTTGTGCAAATGCACGTTCTTTTCCCATGGCGTTTTCTTCTCCTCGCCAACGTTAACATTGCGTCGCGTTTCCTGATCTCTTTTCGTACGAAGCGTCGGTGGTTCAGTGGTAGAATACTCGCCTGCCACGCGGGTGGCCCGGGTTCGATTCCCGGCCGACGCACATTTTGATATTTCCGTTGCCGCCATGAAAACCAGATCAAAAAGTTTTGAAAGCAAAACTCATGATGTCTTAATAACCATTTCTGTGTTTAATGGTTTGTGGCCAGTGGCGAATTATCAATGAAGCGCATGAGGCACGTGCCTCAGGGCGCGAGCGCCGGAGGGGCGCGAGCCACCAGGCGTTTTTTTTAATTTAATGTGAACAACATTCACTGTTGAGCACTTACGCTCTGACCACCAGCGAGAGAGGCCCACTCGCTGGTTCCCGGTGCGTCTGAAGCAATTCAACTGTTCAAAAATTGAGAATTTGTGAATTTGGGGGCATTCTCAGTGCCATTATCGGGCCTATTTTTCAAAAATTTTCTCCCTTCGGGGAGCCCCCTCCCCGAACCCCTCCCCCCGGCTGCTTCGTAGCCGAACTGCGCCTGCGGCGCAGTTTTGTCACTCAGGGCGCAAATCAATCTGTGCCTCAGGGCGCCAAACACCCTAATCCGCCACTGTTTGTGGCAGATCTGAACTGAACGGCTGGCGCGCATTTGAATTTCCGTCCGTTTTGGCATGAACAACAGATAAAAAAAAAACATGAAAAACAAAAACCGGACATTTTTTAATTTTTCATATTTTGAAATCAGAGCGGAATGATTTGTGATTTGGTGAATTGGAAAAGTGAAACGATTCATGGACGCATGTTTTTTTTTTTTTGCAAACATTCGGTTTCTGAAGCAAAGAAGAATATTTTCATTTTCATTTTGTTTGCAAACGAATAAAAATTGGAAAAAAAAGCAAATTCCATTTTTCTCATCTTTTTGAATTCAAAAAAACAAAACAATGAATTCGAAACGAACAATTCAAGAAAGTTCGCGAATCCAAAGCCAAGCTTCTGTCAATTTTTCGGCTTTCCATTGTTGGGGGAAAGATACACCCATCTGCAGAATTTCCCCAAGCTGAAGGTGAATGGCAATGGGAAATAGAGTGAGGGCGCCATTTACAGGGCTAGAGGACGGAAATTTTAACCCCCTCCCCTCCAAAGGTGACAAAAGGTGAAAATATCATCAAAATATTTTCATTTTTCATGCATAAATGAAGGAAGTTTCAACCCTCCCCTTTGTGTGGACCTACCCCGGTCTCAGCAAATTTTACACAAATCGCCCACAGAATAGAGCCGTGTTTGAAATCTTTGAAGTTGAAGCAAAAAGAACCAGGAACCACCCCCTCCCCCAACAACTCCACCCTTCCAACCCCTTCCCCACAAATCCGCCCAAAGGTCGAAAAAGTTTTTGTTCCAGCAAAGGCGAAAGGACAAGTCTCGGGAAACAGTTCCAAAACACTGACGAGCTGTTTCAACCAAACCTGGGGCTGCAGAACAGAAGTTCTCCTTCCTGGTTCGATACCTATTAGGTTTTTAAGCGTAAGCATAACGTTTTAGTAGAAGTGAAGGAACAGTGCCTCATTTTACACGGAGTCAAATAATGGGAGCAGAAATGAGACCAAAATGTGTGCTGCTGGATTGCGGCGTATCAAGGCGGAGTGCGCTTCGTAAGACATGCGAGTGAATGGCGGACGGCGGTGCGATATCCAGAGAAAACTAAATTTCTCCTGAACAAATCGACGGTTTTGATGTAGATGTAGCTTCCTATGGTGCAAAGCTGAAAAATGAGCGCTTTAATACATGTACAATACAATACAATTATGTACAGTACAATTATGATCCCAACCTTTCGTCGGGTAAAACTCTTTTCCATTTGAGTAACAAAAGTGCTCAAGTGCTCAAGTTTCGGTGCACTAAAAATTCATACTGTTAAAATTTTTTTTTATAAAATTTTGTTATCACATTGTTTGTTGTCACATTGACATTATTTGTTGACACATTGACATTATTTGTTGACATCATTGACATTATTTGTTGACATCATTGACATTATTTGTTGATATCATTGACATTATTTGTTGACACATGTGCTGCCTATAAGCAGCTAAAACTGTTGCCTATTTGAATTCACTGACCTTGAGGGCAATTTCCCGTTTACTCCTTCCATGAAACACCGACACGGATGTTGGCCAGTGTCTTGAAAAACTAGTAGATCCTGGAAGCAATAGAGAGAAAAACAAATTGCGAGGTAACCTGAGGTGGAAGAAAGGTTTCTAAAGACAAAAAAAACAATTCCTTATAATGGTAACTTCCGTTTTCCACTTCGTGTTATGTCGTTTATAAGGGGGGACACAATTGCACGGCAACAGGGAAACATTTTTAGTAAAAAGCTGTACTCTTAGCCGTGCAATAGTGTCCCCCCTTAGGCTCCTGCAGACGGTACAGGGTGTGATTTTTCTCTGTCGTGCAATTGTGTACTATACTGCCTGCATTATTTTCTCTTATTCTGTATCTATACAATTGCGGGATGAGCAAATCATGGGGTTTAGTCGCTTTAAATTCGCGCAGGGAGATCAGGTCAGGTTTTTTTTTCTTCTTCTTCTTTGGGTCTTATGGACAGATAGCCTGAGGCTGGTGGTCCGACCGTTTATGTTTTTGTTGTGCTGTCAGCCATGGTCCCGGCGAGGTACCGGCAAGTGTCACCTGAGAGTAGCTGCTCCAGTACCCACCGCTCCAGGCACCCAATCAAGGGTCCCGGCGAGGTACCGGCATACTCCCGAGGGCAACTGCACAGCACCCACCGCTCCAGGTCCCAAGACCACAGTCACAACTGCCGATACTGCCGGTATTATGGCACAGCCAACCCGCAGGAACCGACGTCGAGTATCGGCGGGTGATACCAAGTGGCTTCTGTGTTCATGTAACCTGCCAGGCCTCTGTCTTGGACCTGGAACTAGGTGTTCTTTAACGTGCGCAGTGTGATGCTGCACACGGGACCTCCTTCTTAAAGTCCCATCCGAAGGACTAACAGACTGGCCACTTAAGTCTGTCTTTCCGACCGAATTCACCATGCCTCGCCGAA
>JASGXE010012696.1:0-13036 GCA_030068105.1 Sinentomon sp. SZTP_YWyxl
AATTGTCATTATCCCTGAGGGTGAAGCAGTGACACAGCCACACCTCCAAATAAATGAAAGCGTGTGACTTTGGCTCATCTGAGGCTTAAACTGCCGGTTATTAAACATTGTAATAGCTTTTAGGTTCAAGTTTAAAATAACTTTTTAAGTATAAGTTTTCAAATAACTTTAAAGTTTAACACAAGGGCACCCAGAAAATGCAAACCAAAAGCCATTCCACATATTTTCTGAAACAAAATCGAAAGAAAAGACAATGCAAATGTCACAAAAGCTTGTGCACACTTGGAGAGGAAAATGAAAAACAAAACAACAAAGCAGTAGAAAACAATCGAAAAAGGCATGGACAAACTTGGAATTTGACCCATTTTGGATGGAAAAAAAATGAGATCGAAGTGAGGCTTTTTCATGGGTATGCGTCGTTCCTTCAATAAATTGCAAAAAAACTGCAAATTATGCAAACATAGTGATGAGTGATGAGGTTGAAAGTCACTTCTACTCTTTTCTCTTCGCTCGAGTCAAGATGGTGTCAGGAAAAGCAAGGAATAGGGATGGCACTTTTCAAATAGTTGTACGATTATTTCTTGGTTGGACTTTGTATCAGGTGAGGTCATGAATGATTTTCTCTTTGTTGAGGACTTGTTTTGACGATGACTCTACTTCTTGGCATGTCGCAGGTATTCAGCAACTATGCTATTCCTTTCGAATTTACTGACTACGACTGTTGAGACACGATGAAAGGTATTGAGATCGATAATACTTAACGGGATAACACATGATCTGTGTGGCCATGCTGAAGAGCTGTGACATGCCAACAAGAAGTGTTTAACAAGGACAAAAAAAGTCGATTGTCAGATAACAAGGCCATAAAGTCTTCAGAGAAGGAAGATCATTGAAATCAAATTGCGAGATAAAATTGCAAATCTCCAAACTCTCCAATTACAACTTTTCATTCCCATTCCAGAATCGTTTCGTCTGCAATTTGTAAGCTTCTGATCAAATGTCAAAAAACCAAGTCTGGTTCAATTCCTCAAAAAGGTAGATAATGCTTTCTTCCTGGGGCCTACTTACTTCTGTTTAGCAGTGCCTCCTTTTTGACCGGGAGATGAGAGAAACTTTGTTTCACATCTGTTGAGCCACCACTGGCATCGACCTCAGACGAAGTCACCTCAATCAGTGCAGAAACTAGCCTCTGGGTTATCGAAAGTACCGAGCCATTTCTGGACAAAAAGGAGAATATAAATTTGGGGTAAAATTTTATCAAAACCTCTGGCAAAAAGTAAACAGAGTGAGAATAACGATTCCAAACGTGAACATAAACATTAGCCAATTATTCCACAAGTCATGCATGATGCCTCATATCTTAAGGTTTTTGTTCCCTTCCATCCAATCATGTTTTTCTTTTCGTTTTAATGTGAAAAGCAAAGAAATGTCAACAGTTGAGGTCAATAAGACATGGATAACTTGGATGTTGATTAGTTTACATCTGTTTTTATATAATGTTGGCATTTATGCTTCAAATATCTTGGAAACTTTTATTCCCAGCGCGTTGAAGTGCACTTTCGCTTTGCTACTTAACACTAAAGCAACAACAGCTATGAGGACAAAAAGTACACAGCGGTGTGTGTGTTTTTTCGTTGCTTTTTCCCACTAGTGACGAGGCATGTGCACAGGCCACTTCTGATTTCTTTTGAAAATGAGAAGCAGGCAGCTCCAGTGCTGATAAACCATTTGGGCATATTTCCATCCAATTGCAACTACGATGGACACTGCGGCTGCACGAAAAGTGATCCTGAATGGATTGACCTGTGGAAATTTCACCACCAGATAGCCAGCATCAGCCATCGGGATGAGCACTGCATCGACCAGTAATTTGGTACAACAGCAGCTGGATTGTAAAAAAGCTAAGCAAATGAAGAGCGACCGTGTCACCCCACGGGATGAAATCATAAATGGGCACTCCAGAAGAAAGCAGGTGGTGTGGTTGAGGGTGAATTTGCCTGGGTATAAACAATGCAAATTGATATACGAGGTGTGTTTCAAAAGTCTTTGACGTTTTCTTCCCAAACAAAATATACAAGAGATAAATCTTTGAAATTTTGTCAGTTTGTAACCTAATGCTTTTGTAACATGTATGCCAAATTTTGGCATGTTTTCTCTCTTTGTTACCATTGGACACCAATTTCTTTGGAGGTCCATAAAACCAGTGGGTGAAATTGATGAATTTTTTCAATTCTCCGGCAGAAATATCCATTTTTCACACCATGAAGCATGAAAACCCTGCAGAAATTCCTCACAATTCTGTGATCTCTTCAGTAACTCTGTCCTGTCTGACAGAAGTACCAGGACTTCAATACCTGCTTTCAAGGGGTCAGGAAGGCCGCCGATGATGCTGAACGGCCAGTCTGATGAGCAGCAACAGTTTCCTGTGCTGTTGCAGGTCATGCCTGGGCTTTCAGCATCATCGGTGGCTTTCCTGGCCCCCTGAAAGCAGGAATTGAAGTGCTGGTACGTTTGTCAGACAGGAAGAGGAACTGAAGAGATCACAGAATTGTGAAGAAATTTCTGCAGGGTTTTCATGCTTCATAGTGTGAAAAATGGATATTTCGGCCGGAGAATTGAAAAAATTCATCAATTTCACCCACTGGTTTTATGGACCTCCAAAGAAATTGGTGTCCAATGGTAACAAAGAGAGAAAACATGCCAAAATTTGGCATACATGTTACAAAAGCATTAGGTTACAAACTGACAAAATTTCAAAGATTTATCTCTTGTATATTTTGTTTGGGAAGGAAACGTCAAAGACTTTTGAAACGCACCTCGTAAATAGAGCAAAAGAGATCAGAGCAGAGAAATTTGTGCGACGGTGTGAGCTCATCAATTGTGGAATACAGACCTGAATCTTGAAATCTGAATATCTTCCTGAAAAGAGTGGATATTCAGGCCTTCCCCACTTCCAAACATATCAATACCCAAAGAGCACCATTCATTTACTGTTCTGACTACGAAAGAAAACTTTCCAACATCCTTACAAGGGCACTTACTCGTACAGAGTAATTTTAATTTAAATCATGATCATGGTGACTACGTAATCACTTAACATCAGACCAACCCCAAACGTTATTTAGAGCTCATAAAATGTTCATGAGCCTGGCAATTATTTTATGCTTCGCGAGAGAACACCATTAAAGTTCAGATTTGAAGAAGGCGGGGAGAAAAAAGAAGTTCGGGTGAACTAACGTTGCTGAACACGAAGTTTTTGCCATGGCAAAGGAGGCATTTGTTTTGCACCTCTCCAAATTCTGATTTTCCAGAAGGCTCTATTTGTTTCTTCATGTGGAATGAATGACTAGCACAGCATCACCGCATGGGTTTATGCGTACTCGTTGAGGATTATTTTTTTTTTTCAAATGCAACCAACCTGGAGCTGAAGGATTCGTTATCGTCAAAAGCATTTTCATCACCACTGACTGATAGGGGTGGTGAGCCAATCCTTTTCCTATCCTTTGGGGATGATCCCAATGGGCTGGAGCTTGGATTGGTTTCGGCTGTGCTGTTTGGTTTGCCACTCTGAATCTTTTTGTCTGCTGCATTCAAATCTTCTTGGGCCCATCTGACAGTGTAGTGCTTTCCAAGAGCTGGAATTTTTAATGCTTCATCAAGGTCTTCATGAGCATGAAGCATCTCCTCAAGGAACTGGGAAATTAAAAGAGGTGGTGATCAGGGAGGTAAATAGAAAAAAACAAAGAAAGAAAAATTGTGTGAATTCAGCGGAACGTGTGCAGATAATGCATGCGCTCAAAAATAAAGTTGCACAAAAGCAAGAAAGTTCAGCATCCTGTTTTTTTTTCTCCTTTTATTGCCAAGCCAGAAATCAAATTCGGAGTCATCAATCAGGATGGATGGTTGTTATTTTTTCAAGAGAAAAAACAGAAATGCATGTTTCAGCACGTGGTACAATCACGCTATTTAGCTCTTAATGGGTGAAATGTAAAGTTTGCATAGTTCAAACATCAATGCATTTGATATATTGATCAGAAGAAGGCAACAATCGCAGGCAAAAGAGTTTTGAAAATTACAACTGTCTTTCCCTCTCAAAGGAGAACACAACAAATTCCTGAAGAAAAGCTCACAAAAACATCAACAGGTCAATGGTCGCAATCTGGCACACATTCACTCTTGTGCATGATCTTTAAAAATGTGTGATTGTGCCTGTCAATTGGACACCTCCACCAATTGGGACATCAAAATCAAATAGGACATCAGCAATCTGAACACACCACTTCCCGCTAGCATCACACCAACACATGTCCACACGCAACAAGAAAAAGGCCACGCCTGCAGTCGAAACCTTTCTGGTTGAAAAACGTTGTCATGCAAGGAAACTGTGCTATGATATTGCATAAAGCATAACATGCACACACAAGTGATAAATAAGTCTCATCCAATGTCAGAGTCTGAAAGTGTCCATCACCTTTTGCTACCGGTCGCAACCAAACACAATTTCAACACAAGCATCATGAATGGAAATACGAGAAAACATAATGCAATGAAAGATTCACAGCATAATGAGAACTGAGAAGGTAGGAAGGTGCTAAAGTTTCTGAAAAGGCGACTAACTTTACTGGAGATGGATTTCGTATCCAACAAGAAATGCTTGCAGCATCCTCACTCCTCAGTCTGGTTGAATGACAGACGCACATTTTTTTTTCCAATCCACTTCCGCGGACCAGGAACTCGCAACAGCCAATCCCGTCGTCTAAAATTGTGACGTCATCAATTTTGCGATTTTGCCTTGCCACAGCTTTTTGCCATTTGGCATGTTTGCCACCGCTTTGCAACTATTTCTAGGGTCGCAATAGGGTTAGGTTAGGTCATGTTAGGTTTGGTTAAGTTTGGTTTTGAAAATTCGATGTTGAATTTGGCTGGAATTCCCAACAACCAATCAGAGGCGCGCTTGCGGAAGTGGATTGGGAAAAAATATGCATGACAGACAGGTGAAACGGGTTGGGTTGCATAACCTGCAAAACATGAATACCTGTGATATGTAGTATTTTTTTGTTTGTTTGTTTGTTTTTTTTTTTTTTTTTTTGATATCCAAGATTGAGGTAGCTGGTCGCAGAATTGTGGAATGGTTGGCAACAATAGGCTCACTGGTGTGAAGAGACGTTGCCAAGATGGATGTGCACCTGTCATTTCTGCAGCATAAAAATCACTAATCACAGCCTTATCTTTTCAGAAATTATTTCGCAATGTTACAGCAATAAACAGTGAATGAATTATGAGTCTTAATTCAACGCCTCTCTTACCCAATCAAATTCAAGAGCACAATAAGAGACCGGCATGGTATTGGAAGTGAAGATACTGTAGGTATGCTTTAAAAACGCACCTTGATATCATCGTCTGTGATTTCCTCACAATAAGGCTCGACTGATTTCCAAAACCTATTTGGAATTGAGTTTGGAAGACCTGAAGGTGAAATTGTGTTTGCACCGTCTGATGGTGACCTGTGATCAGGCGACAGGGATTTGTCCTGCAAAACAAAAGAAAGAAAGAAAGGACAGATCAACAATTGTTTGAAGGGAGTTGAAGGGACAATGTTCCGTTATAAAAAATGACAATAATTGGAATTACAATGGCTGCACAATGTGGTTTTGCGCTCCTCACTGAATGCTGTTCAACAACTCAAAGATGAGCTTTAAGGTGAAAAGATCAAAATTTAATGATTAAGTTGTTTTGATCTGGATGGAGAGAGTCGTGGATCATCAACTAATAAATACCCAAGGGTCAGTTCTGTTGATGATCATTGGGAGGCTCGAGAGTACACCGATGCACAGAACATTTTTAAAGTTGGTCATCTGTGATCAATCCTTGGGCATAAAAAAGTTTGTATTTTTACCAGCATGACGCAAGATATCAAGATTTGTAATCAGATCAGAGCAATCAAGAAACCCAAAACTTGTACAGAATTATGTAAAAATAGCATCAGCCATCTATGAGCACAATGCAAAATGAATTACTCCAACAAAGTACTTGCATCACGTCCAATCTTTCAGCAGAATTATGATTGCACACCAATGTCTGAATATTACAATACAAGTCCACCAAAAACACAAATTTTGTGTCAAAAACCCCCTAACCTTTGCCACTGATAGTGGTTTGAATTTTGCTGGACCAGGTAAATCATTGAGCGATGAAATGGAAGCTAAGGTACCCAAAGTCAAGTCATCGGAATCATGATCTTTATTTGAAGAAGAGCTTGTCGCTGCCTTTCCATTAAGACTTGAGATAGTTGCTATCTCTTTCAACTTCTTCACTGGTCTCTCATCAGCAGATGCTGATTTTGAAGATCGTTTCCAGTTCGATGCTGGAGAAAGGGGCTGCAGAGAAAAGTGCATAATAAAAAAAAAATCAAGAAATCAGTCAATCAATTCATCTTAATTTTCAAAGGACATAGTCCAGGCGCAAATCACCAAACAAATAAGAGCAAATAAGAAAGGTGAATGTAGAGTGGCGGCAGAAAAAATTGCCCATCAATGCGTTTAAATGGCCAATGCTGTTCACCCACAGAAGTGGACAAAGGGCTTGCGTGTGTTGCGGTTTGCATGTCTTCTGCTCCATTCCGTGGTGTTCCTTTTCAATTGGCTTCATGCTGAGTGATGACGCGATGCTTTCTGGCCAATTGCTGCAATTGGTGTGTGTCTGGAATTGATGTTTTCTCTTTTTGCAGCAGAGATGGACGGCCTCCGCCTGCACCGTCGTAAATTGAGAGCACTTCAGCTGTGTTTGGAAAAAAATCATTGTTTGTTTTCGGACTGCAGTAGATATCAACCTAAAATTGTCCTCTCCCACCAAGTGCTGTGTCCATAATGAGAGCGTGCTCAGTTGTGTCTCTCACACAAAATTTCACAGACAAACCATCCCACGCCACTCGCCAGATGAGCAATCGGTTTTCTGCTTCGCACAGTGCCATTTGCAGCCACAGAAAAAATGATGAAGCGAACTCTCCTGGCTTGATGACAGTGAGAGACGCACCTTGAAGTGGCTCTACGTCTGCTGTTGCCTGCCCCGATCATCTGCTTTTGTTCATTTCGGAGCACGGAGGTGGAACACGGTTGCACCTCACTGATTTGAGTGGTCGCACCGCAGGACCGCAATGCAATGCTGACTGGTTTAATTTGCATCTCATCGGCCACATGAATTTCATCATCATCATCATCAGCTTGCAAAGACTGACCACAGTGGAATCCACATAGGCAAGCTATTCGAAGTCTAAGATCACCATACCTATGCTATCCGGCAACGCCGTGAGTTAATGCAGATATCAGACGTGGCACGCGAGGCATGTTTCGTGAAGTGTTATGGAATGTAAGAATTATGGTGTCGTGAGGTGCGGGGAATGCGTGGTGAGGCGCATCTTATCGGCCACATGAATTTCCCGGCAAAATTTTCGACGCCGTTCTTATGGTGTGGTAATCAAATGTGGGCATACACAGTCTTCCCTGCTTACGTAAAGAGATGAAATCGCGGTTTAGTTGTTCTCCACACGTCAACACTGAAGGAAATATCTTGTGTCTCAATCACCCACATGAAAAGTGGGACCATGTGAGACCGTATCATACACAATAAGCTTTTTTATTTGACCTCATGGGACTACATAAGACAGTATGGGCCTTCTGGGACTGCATCAAACAAAATGTGTTTTTTGACGTCGCGGGACCCCAAAAGACCAATAATGACCCTATGGGACCTTTGAAAAGCTATGGGACATTTTGGGACCCAACGCGACCTTGCACAACACCACATCAAAATGCTTTGTTGTGACTTTGTGGAACCTTGAGGGGCCACATCAAAGATGCCTTATTTGACCTCGCGGGACTTCTGGGCCCTCATGGGATCATGGGGACCTTAAGGGGTCATATCCAAATGCTCTTTTGACCTCATGGGACCTTAAGGGCCCTCACGAGACCGTAGGGACCACTTCAAAATCCTTTATTTGACGTCACGCGATTTAAAGGGGCCTTGTGTGACCGTGCGTACCATACATCAAAATGCCTTATTTTATCTCACGGGACTTTACGGTCTCTTATGGAGCCTCAAGGGATCACATAGAAATGCCTTATTTTACATCACAGGACCTAAAGGGCCCAAATGGGACCATAGACACTGCATCAAAATGCCTTATTTGACCTCGCGAGCTCTTGAGGAACCATTCAAAAATTCCTAATTTGACCTCACGGGATCTTAAGTGGGGGGGTACCGGGGTACCTTTGGCAAAGTTGTTTTTTGCAAAAAAAAAAAGTTGATTTTGTTTTTTGCACCTATCTTGAAGGCTGAAATCTCTTCTTTCAGAATTTTCAAACCATTTGACTGTATCTCAAGTAGTTTTTGAACAGCATCACATTTTCCGAAGTCACTTTTACAAGTCATATATACCTAGCGCTGAATGCATTTTTGCAATATTTTCACCAAATTATCTGCCAAACTAGGCAAAAAATGAATTTCCTGAGATTGCCAGCCGATTCTACACAATTTTTTACATAGGTACGCCAATTTTCAACCTTATCCTACTCGCCGCAATGAAGTTATGACCACCGAAAAACCATTACGAAATGCGAATCTTACTTTATTTTATGCAAAACTTCAATCGCGTTTTCTCGCTTTTGCATTTTCTTGCAATCAAAAAACTTTTTGAAGTGAGATCTCAAGAACTGTGCATGCTAGAAAGTTGAAAATTGGTGTACTTATGTAAAAAAGTCTGAAAATCTGGCTGATGAATATAGGCAGAAAATATACCTGAACGAACATCAGGTTAGATTAAGTTAGGTTAGGTTGGGTTGGGTTATTGGCGTGAAGATTAACTCCACAAATTTTCGGCGTTCTACTAGACTCATCCAGAATTGAGAGAATCACCGAAACAAAACATCAATAAAACTCATTACAATCAGACGACACCACGGGAACTTTGGAAACGTCGGATGCATCGGAAGTGCAGGATACATCGGATGCGTCGTTGCGTTGGATACATCGGATGCATTGGAAGTGTCGGGTGCATCGGAAGCGTCGGGTGCATCGGAAGCGCCCGATGCATCAGAAGCGTCGCATGCATCGGAAGAGTCGGATGCATCGAAAGCGTCGGATGCATATGAAGGATGTATCGGAAACGTCTAATGTATTGGAAGGATGCTTTGGATGCACCGGAAGGAAGCATCGGATGCATTGGAAGCGTCGGAAGCACCGGAGTCAGGTAATCCAAGGCCTTACCATAGTGTCTTTCCGATCCGGATTTTTGTTAGTTTTTGACTGCTTCATGCAGGACCGCACAAAGAATTGCCTATCAGAAAGAAGAAATTATCGGGCAGTCATGTTAATTTCTCAGTTCCGCTGCAGTGATAAAACCTGAGTTGTGAATCGCACAGGCCAAAATGCTTTGCATTTGGTTCGTCATGAACAAGTCGGTGACATTATCTCTTCCAAGCAGTTCTGGAAATTCCATCACAGTAAGACATCCAGTAAGGCACCGCACTTATCAGCCTTGTGTCAGCGCCTCAATGACAATTCCGACAATCCTCCAAACCCCGGTACCACATTTGCCCTGGCCCTTCAAAGCTATCTAAACCCGGTTTCCACTTCACCAGCATCTCATTTCCCCATTTCACACTTTCTGAGGGATGCTGACCTAATCTCCATTGAAACTGTAGAGAGAGCCATCAAATCATCCAACAACTCGACATTCCTTACCATTGATTCCATTCCTATGGCATTTCTGAAGAACCACTGTGACATTCTGAAGAAGTTTTTTTTGTGCTCTTCTCCTTGTCCCTTGTCCATAATGTCATCCCCTCGGACTGGAAGTTGAGTGTCGTTAGGCCCCTACCAAAAGGTGGCCTGCCACTCTCTACTAACTGCTTTCGACCTATTAGGCTGATCAGTTCTTCAGCCAAACTTATGGAGAAAATTGTTGCAGGCCATCTTTATAAACTTCTCGAAAGTCAAAAATTTTTCTCTTCCCACCAACATGGTTTCCGTGCCAAGTTTTCCTGCGAATCTCAGTTGACTGGATTTGTAAATGACATTTCCACTGCACTAGGTAAGTCCTTACAAATCGATGTTATTTTCATTGATTTGGTGAAGGCTTTTGACAAAGTGGCTATCCCAACCCTTTTATCTAAGCTTGCTCATCTACAGATACCTGAAAACTTATTCATGTGGCTCTCCAACTTCATCTCTGACAGAAACTTTCAAGTTCTCATCTGCAATGCATTGTCCGAATCCCTTCCATTGACGAGTGGCATACCACAGGGATCAGTCTGTGGCCCGCTTCTCTTTCTCATCTATATGAATGACCTGCCAGCAAATATCACTTGTAATGTCAGATTGTTCGCCGACGACATTGTACTTTATAGGGTCATAAAATCCCCAAATGACTCTGTGGACCTCCAGCATGACCTCAACAGCATTTCTAATTGGTGTGCAGCTAATTCCATGAGTGTCAATACTGCTAAGACGTTTGTGATGTCCTTTACTACATCCAATCATCCAAAAAATTTGATTATCATATCGACTCAGCAATCCTTTCACGTCCAGATAATATTAAATATCTTGGTGTACTTTTCAACTCGACTCTTAACTGGGGTCCACATATTGCACAAATTGTCAAACGAGCATCTGATCAATTGAAGTTCCTCATCAGGCACTATTCCCATGCTTCTCAAAGAGTCAAATTGATACTCTATTTCTCACTGTCCGCTCTGTTCTGGAATATTCTACCACTACCTGGGACCCCCATCTGCAGTGCCATATCAATGCTATCGAGGCTGTTCAACGTAGAGCAGTGAGATTTGTGTCTGGCAATTTCCCTTAACAGCAGTGTATCTCTTCTTAGGGATGAGCTTGGATGGGATACCCTTGCTATGCGGAGGCAACTTCATGGCATATCCATCTTTAGGAAATGTGTCCTTCGTGAGGGGGCTGGGCTGACCTTGGTAATATCCTTTCACCAAACATTGGATCTACCAGAGCCGGTGACCTGGTATCTTTTACTCCACCTCTACTTCTCAAAAATGTTGACAGATTTTCTTTTCTGAACCGCTGCACCTTTTTATGGAATCGTCTGAAGATTCCAACTGATTTGATGAATTTTTATTGTCACGCAATAAAGCCCAACCCTGACCACTCTATCGTCAGTAAACTAAGCGTTCGCCTTTTGGGCCTAGGTGCCATCTATCAAAACGTTACATCTAAAATGTCAGTTTCAATTGCATTTCCTTTTCCTCCTCCCAATTTCTCCTCCAGTTGTGTTCACAAATAGCAGGGTTGCCACTGGCTTGGCCTCATTGCTGAGTTCCTCGGTTCAGTGCGATTTCACCTTGAAACAGAGGGGTACTGAGGGGGGACAAGGTGGTGTGACCTGGCTGGTGGTAATTCCGAGTCAGTTTGTGTCCCATTAGGTATCTGCCCAGATAGGTAATCTTTTGAAATTCATTGCTGGATCTGTTTTCTTTTTTTCTTTTTTTTTTCTCCACTTTTATTGAACATTTTTTGATCTGTACTGTGAAATCTCCATTTTCCCCAAGGCAGCTATCATAGGGTTAGGCAGGTGTGTTTTTTTCTCCCAATTTCTCCTCCAGTTGTGTTCACAAATAGCAGGGTTGCCACTGGCTTGGCCTCATGCTGAGTTCCTCGGTTCAGTGCGATTTCACCTTGAAACAGAGGGGTACTGAGGGGGGACAAGGTGGTGTGACCTGGCTGGTGGTAATTCCGAGTCAGTTTTGTCCCATTAGGTATCTGCCCAGATAGGTAATCTTTTGAAATTTTTGCTAGATCTGTTTTCTTTTTTTCTTTTTTTTTCTCCACTTTTATTGAACATTTTTTGATCTGTACTGTGAAATCTCCATTTTCCCCAAGGCAGCTATCATAGGGTTAGGCAGGGTGTTTTTCTTCCACCCCATTGTAGATATGGTACGTTGGTTCATGATTTTTAGCAGCCTACCTTATGAATTCTATTCTTTTCTTTCCTTTTCCAATGTTCATGGCATGTGAATTTTGCCTAGGGAAAATGAACCATACATACTCCAACTAACTTCATTTCCTATTACATTTCATCGATTGCCAACTGGCTGTTGCCGTCATCTGTGGTCAATTTTGAGACTGAATTTCCTGCTGCTCAATACTCCACTTGGGTTCGTTTTTCATCAATTCTTGCTTGGTTTGGTGGCTACCATTTTTTATTCTCACTCCCATTCTTGTTTTTGTCTGCGACGAGGTCATTTTGTTGTCCAAACGTTTTTGGTTTTCCTGTGACGGGGTCGTTTTGCTGGCCAAACATTCGACTTGCGCTTTGCCTTTTCTCCTTCACTGCCATGGATTTGGCGTTTTGTGAGTACGAACTGGGGGGGCAGAAAAAATATACTTTTAATTTAAACAATGCCTTGTTTTCGAATCGCAGCGCATTCTCGAGTTGTAATAACTGGCCCACATTCATTTCATGACTCGTTTCAAAACTTTTCAATTAAGCGAGGCAACAACTGCAAGTTGACCTGTCACAAATGAACCACATCTCATCATGCAGGAAGGATCTGTCAGCATTGTCTTGAGAAGTACCAAATGGCCTTGAAAATGGAAAACGAACTCAATGCATTGAAAGCAAGTGTTCCGTGGCCCTCGCCTCTTGCTTTATTGGCGGCCGAATTCATGTCCAGCGCTGACAAACAAAACCTCATGCGGCTGCGGCTGCCGCTTAGCGAGTTTCAATTTCGTCGTTCGTCCATCAATTTGCCAAGACGCACGGCAAGGAAGCGTTGGTGGAGAGACTGTGGAAGAGAGATTGGAGAAACTGGGAGGTGTAGGACCGAAGATACCTTGGACCTGCATTGCTTTTGACAATTCCAAACAAACACAGGACCAATCCACAGACAGCAATGACAAAATCACTGTCTGTGGGTGTTGGGCTGCAACAACCTTCCATTTTGTATCTCATAACATGAGGGAGGCATGCGCTGTCAGGTAGACATGTGCTTAATTTTTGGTGAGCAACAAG
>JASGXE010012697.1:0-12757 GCA_030068105.1 Sinentomon sp. SZTP_YWyxl
AAACGCGATCACGGCCGCAAATTTTTTTTTTTCTTTTTTGAAAGTGCGGCAGTGTTTTTTTCCACTCAGTGTTTTTTTATTCCAAAATTTTTTTTGGATTCGAAGTGATTTTCGAATCCTTTTGTCGAATCCGAATCCTGAGTGCTCGAATCCGAATCCTCTCGAATCCTGACAACCTCGAATCCGAATCCAACTCGAATCCGGATTCGAATTTCGAATCCCAAATTTTCGAATCCGAATCCTGGATTCGGATTCGGATTCGAGCTCGAATCCGAATCCGAATCCAGGATTCGCACACCCCTATTGAACACCTGTGTTTCGTTGTTGTTGTTGTAAGTTGTGAAGCATTATTGTGACTAAAATTTAATCATCATTGTTTTCCTTGTTTGTTTAATAAAACAGGTTGCTTATTTCAGATCAGACATGATTTGGTAATGGTGGTAGGTCTAAATTTCATTGGCTTGGTGATACAATAACTTTGGGTGATAAATAACTTTGGAGATTGACACCAACTCCTGGTGAGGAGCATCAGAGAAGTAAAAGATAAGGGTAAGTCAGTACGGTAAAAAGTACGTCACAGACATAACAGATGTCTTTGTGACATTTATATTCATTTGATTCTCATCACACCACTTAACAATGGAATCAAGGTCATCCTGAAGGGCTTTGCAATCGGCTTGAGACCTGATAACTCTGTAGAGGACAATATCATCTGCAAATAGCCTGATATTTGAGATGATATTATCTGCCAAGTCATTAATATAAATGAGAAAGAGGAGAGGGCCACACACTGAGCCTTGAGGAATGCCACTTGTGAGTGGGTGGGGTTCTGACAGATCACTGCAAAGAAGAACCTGAAACTGCCTATCTGAAATAAAATTTGATAGCCAACAAGAAAAGATTTTCAGGAATGCACAGCCTAGATAGCTTCGATAGAAGAATAGGAATTGAGACTTTGTCAAATGCCTTGACCAGGTCAATGAAAATTGCATCAGTCTGACTGGACTTTCCAAGAGCAGTGGCAATGTCATGCACAAAACTGGTGAGTTGGGACTCGCAAGAGAATTTGCTCCGGAAGCCATGTTGATGATCAGAGAAGAATTTTTGACCCTCAAGTAACTTATATAAATAGCCAGCTACCATTTTTTCCATAAGTTTAGCTGAAGAGCTGATGAGACTTATTGGTCGGAAGGAGGCAGTCGAGAGAGGCTGGCCACCCTTAGGCAGTGGTGTCACAACACTCATTTTCCAATCGGGTGGGATTACATTTTGGGCCAAAGATACTGAGAAGAGCACAAAAATGAATGTTTTAAGTTTGTCACAGTGGTTCTTAAGGAATGCCATAGGAATGGAATCAATGACATTGAAAGTGGAATTTTTTGATGCTTTGATTGCTTTAACCACCGCTTCCAGGGATACCAAATCAGCATCCCGGAGAAAAGTATGAGCTCGGTTGTGGGTGGTAGTGGAGGTGACAGGAATTTTTGGGTTTAGATAATTTTTTAGAGCCAAAGCAAAACAGCTACTTGGCCCAGCATTGGCAGAGAGACCATGACTGGAGGTTTTGCTATTGTGGAATTTCCAAAACTGTTTTGATGTGATTACGTCATTGATAGCAAGTTTCTGAACAAATCGTGCCTCAATTGAATTCAGATTGTTTTGGTAATCCTTCAAAGCTGCAGCATAAAGAGGGAAGAGATTTTGGCTTGAGGAGCAGGAAGAGAAAAGGTGCAGCATTTTTAAGTATTTTCGGCGAAGACTGGCATTAAACCAAGGTGGGAAGGACAGATTTCTCATTTTTACTGGTTCCCTCTTTGGGATAAAGTGTTCAATCGTCAAAGTGCAAATTGTCTTGAACTCAGTCCAGAGCTGGTCAACAACAGGATCAAGATTGCAGAAGTCAAGGATAGCAAAGTCAAGTAACCTATCCACTGCATCTCTGTCATATTTGTCAAACTGGTATGTGTGGCCAAGGTCATTTTGGAATGACGGGAGGGAGGGTGGTGCACAACAATCAACCTGGAAGCAGGCATTTATCATAAGATGGTCGCTCATACCTGCGAAAGCTTTAATTGATACAACTGTCGATTGGGGACAATGAAAAATGAGATCAATAGCTGTGCCAATGGTCGGCAAAAGCATGTCTGTGGGACGAGTAACAATATTCACAACTTGGTCCAGAGAAAATCTGTCACACAGGCGCTGCAATCCCTCAGGATATACACAGTCTGATGGGCAAGGAAGGACATTGAGATTGAAGTCACCCATGACAAAAATCGGAGAGCTGCTGCCCAGTGCATGTGATTGCAAACACGGAGTGATTGCTGCCAGGAACTCCAAATAAATTGCTGTAAAGCAGTGAACAGACTCACTGGGTGGCCTATATAGTAGTAACAGATAAGCAGGGGGGAAAGAAAAACCCAGAGAGATTACAATAAATTCGAGTGTTTCACTACTGTGGACAAGCTTGGGCTGCAGGGAATGTTTTACTCCAATGAGCACACCCCCACCTGTTCTAGAACGGTCCCTACGAAAGACTGTATAACTTTTGGGAAGGATGTCATTTTCCACGCAGGAACCATCGAGCCAAGTCTCTGTAACAGCCACACAATCAGCATCAATCGAATCAAGAATGGGTTGTAATGCATAGCGCTTAGGAAGGATGCTGCGAGAATTAAAAAGCAAAAATGAAAGGTTGAACTTGATACTCTTTTTGTTAGTAGGGAATATTTTGTTGTGACAAAGATCCAATGGGTGACGAAGAGGCTCTTCAACAGGTGGTGCATCAGGAAATGGGCCAGAAGTTCTCGCGCCGAAGCGGTAAGTCGATCCTTCCAGCCCATTTCCATCAGCCCCACTGCTTAATACGGTTGTGTCAATGTCAACAACGAGATTCATCAATGGCCTAAAAAAGAATTGATGGAGCGAGTAAGCTGGCTTGCTACTCTTTGAGCTCCAGTTTCAGAATAGTGTAAGCCATCACCAGAAATAGCAGATGACTGGATGGAACGAAGATCCAGAAAGTTGACATTGACGAGATTTTGGCAAAAGGAGGACAAAGCATCGTTCAGCTTGGAAATTTTTTGGTTTATGAAGGGATCATGCGGCCTTGGGGGAATGGAGCAAATATTCATGTTAAAATTCATTCCCGGGTTACCTAGACAGGCAGTTGCATTGAGGTCGTTTATGAGCCTGGTGAGAGACAAAAGAACCTGGGGGGCAGTTGAATGAATTATGTCGATTTCCCCGATGACAAAGTTGACTAAAAGGCGGTTACAGCTACCCATGCTTTGTAAGCATTGCTGAAGAATTGGATGCACCCCATGGACATCTAGGCCATCCCTCCACCAAGTAACCTTGTCAAAAATGGGAACAGACGTTTTAAATTTGAGTTTCCAATTGAGATGACAACATCCTTTTTTGGCCTATCATTATTGGTGGAAAAGGGGGTGACAGGGTCAGCCTGATGCTAATGAGGCTGAAAATCAGAAATACACGCCACAAATTGTTGCATCTCTCCGACGGCATTGGTTGTTTTTGTCTTAACTTTAACTTTTAACTTATCTTGGATTCCAGGGCAAGAGGAGCTTTGAACATGTTTGTGAAGGAGCAGTCTCGCTGTGGTATTTCTATAATGCAGGTAGGTATGTAATTTGTGTTGCGCTGGGGTTCTGTGAGTGAGTGAAATATGTTTTTTTTCTCAATGGTGTTTTGTCTTTTTATTCGAGAGTAAATTTTGGGTTGTGGGTTTTTGCCGAAAAGAAGGCATCATAGGTACCTTACGTCTTGTCTTGTCTTGTTTTATTTTTGACACCGGACTTTTGTCCCACGGTTGCGACGGCGGGGGGACTCCGTCCCCAGTAAAAAAAAAAGTTTATCATTGACCGTCCACTGCACACGGACATCACGCACAAAAAGTGCATGTTTTTCAAACACACCAAAGAAAGAACGAATCGGTCAAATATTGACTCGCCTTTGAATCATGACAGTAAAAGAATATTTTCGAGTTTCAGATGCCAACATCAGAGGCGCTCTTCTGTGCCAATTGTTCTTCTCCAACTTTTCCGCCCAAAATTGGACAAGCCATCAAAGCCATGTCAGTCAACTTCGCAAATTCGTTGTCAACAGCAGCAAAATTTTTATCCAAAAATTTTTAAATCCAAAACAACAGCTTTTTGGATGTTGAAAATTCACATCCGAGATGCCCTGTACTCTTGAACCTCCTTGAAGGCGTGCACGACCACTTCAAGCCAGGCTGGATTCGGCCTTTTGCTTTTTTCAAAGCTCCTGGGGTTTTGATTCATCCCCGCCATTCATTTCGGCGTAATTACTCCTTGATTTTCATTGTTCGGATATTCTCTTGTGAGAAGGAAATACACAGCGTCTCTATGCAGGGTGTCCCGAAAACATTTCGCCAAAATTCGTGGAGATATTCCTGATGACAAAACAAATCGAAATTAATCAGTAAATGTTTTTTCTCCGGGCCCCCGTTTCCATGTTTTCCCCCCAAAAGACCTCCAAAATGGACCCATTTGAGGTATTCATTGGGGAAGTAAGATTTCATCGTAGAACTGTCAAATATTCAGGGCTGGTTCTGCGTATCGAGTAAAACATTGGAGATTTCAATCTTGATGCCTCCTCTCTGGATGTTTCCCGGAGGGGCTTCAACGGTTGATTGACAGATTCTCCCTTCAACAAGTAGTAAATTTTGTCACCCGCCCAAAGGATCTCCAAGTCCCACAGGTGGGTACCACAATTGATTTGATCTTTCACTGTCCGAAATCTAGCCTTTTGTCCATTCGTCCGATTGCAAGTCTGAGTGATCACTTGGCAATTCATGCTTCTTTTTCTGTGGATTGTGCATCCCCACCACCGTTACCAACTGTGGCTGTTGCTGAGCTTGGTCGGTATGATTACTGTAAATATGATAAAAGTGCAGTGGATAGATTTTTAAACTTTGCACTTCTTGATTTTGGGGTTGCTTCCCAAAATTTAGAAGAGTTGTGGGCTGAATTCAAGATGTTGTGCAGACTTGTCGTTGAAAGGTTTGTCTCCAAAAAGAGAAATGTTAAAGTTGAGAACCATTCTTTTCCTTATTGGTTCACCCCAAGGCTGAGATCTCAATACCTCTCTCTGACAAGTTTGTTCAAAAACTGTTCTAGTCACCCAGCATCAATCCCCCGCTATATTCAGACTTTAAAAGCCTATCAGAGGGAACTTCTTGCCTCAGAAAGAAAATTCCTGAAGGGTTTGGCGGTGAACGATGTGATCACCACCAGACAATTCTGGTCATTCCATCGCAGTAGGACATCTGTTACCCCTCCTGCCGTAGCAGAGAAGAATTCGGGCTCTATTTGCACTTCATTTGCGCACAAAATTCGTGAGCATATGAATGGTAAGGGTGCTCGATGCCTTCAGATTGCTCACGTCCCAGCAATTTGCTTAGAGATGCTGATGTTATCTCCTTTGAGGCTTTGGTCAGATCAATAAGGTCATGTAATAATTCAACATTTGACCTTATCGATTCAATACCCATGATGTTCATAAAGAATCACTGCACAGTTGTGGCAAAGTTTCTTTTTGTTCTCTTTTCATCCTCCCTGGCATTAAACTCTATACCCTTGGATTGGAAGCGCAGTATTGTTAGGCCCCTTCCAAAGGGTGGCCTGCCACTGTCTGTTTCCAGCTTCAGGCCCATCAGCTTAATAAGTGCATCAGCTAAGTTGATGGAGAAGATGGTGGCAGGGTATCTTTGCTATCTTCTTGAAAGCAGGGATTTTTTCTTTCATGGCCAACATGGTTTTAGGTCTGGTCACTCCTGTGAAACCCAACTCACAGGTTTTGTTCATGATTTGTCGTCAACTTTAGGCAGGTCAATTCAAACAGATGCAATATTCATAGACCTTGTGAAGGCATTCGACAGGGTATCTATTCCTTTACTCTGTTGGAAGCTTTCTAAACTCTCCATCCCAGAAAATCTATACTTGTGGATATGTAACTTTTTGAGCGATAGATATTTCCAGGTCCTAATCAACCAGGATCAATCAGATCCCCAACCTGTCACTAGTGGCATTCCACAAGGCTCTGTTTGTGGCCCACTTCTCTTTCTAATATATATTAATGATCTCATACGTCACATAAAGTCTCCCATCAGACTTTTTGCTGACGACATCGTGGTGTACAGAGTTGTCCATTCCCTCGAGGACTGTGTCGCGCTTCAAACTGATCTGGAACAAATAAATGACTGGTGTCAGCAGAATTTAATGGAAATTGGCATCTCCAAGACTTCGGCCATGTCATTTTCATCCTCCACTAACCCCCTGTTGTTTGATTATTCTGTGAATTCCTCTGTGCTATCCAGACCAGATTGTGTGAAGTACTTGGGTTTAAATTTTAACAACAAGCTCAGTTGGACTCCCCATATCCAAACGATTGTTAAAAAGGCATGGCATCAACTAAGTTTTCTCATTCGCAATTACAATCATGCTTCACGGCGTATAAAGTCAATTCTGTATTTTTCAACTGTAAGGCCTTTGCTAGAATATTCTACCACCACATGGAGCCCTTATCAAAAATGTCACATTGATGCCATTGAGGCTGTGCAAAGAAGGGCAGCTAGGTTCGTAACAGGAAATTTTGCTTTTGATGCAAGTGTGACAAGCATGTTAACGGATTTGGGCTGGGATTCCCTCAACAAAAGACGGTTACTACATGGACTGTCTGCATTCAGGAATTGCATTATCAACAAAGGTGGCTGGGGGGATGGGCCCTGGATCTTCACTCGGAATGACCATAATACAAGAGCTAGCAAGGCAATTTCCTTTGTGCCAACTATACTCTCCAAAAATGTAGACAGGTATTCCTTTTTTAATCGCAACCTTTTTCTGTGGAACAAACTTGCATTGCCAGCCGAAATCTTGCAGTCACCTGAAAAGCAATTCACTGATGTCATTTCTTCAAAACTAGATGTTTAGATAGTTAGTCTTCATGGCAAAATTACTAATTTCTTCCCCCCATTTCTTTCTCTCCTTTTTTTTTCTTTGGCATGCTAATTTCTGCATAGGGTCTACTTACTGAATCGTGTGGCCTTGTCACTTCTCGACTGAAATAAAACTAAATGGGCCACAATTCATATCTGCAACCTGCACCAATTTGAACTGCTCACCTCTTTTACAATGGACTCTTGATGACATCTGCAATCTGCATCTGACCATTTATGCAAGGTATGACCTGTGCTTTTTGACTTTTATTTTCTTTTTAACATTGTATGAAAAATGAACATTGCCACTAACAAATAATTGCCCATTGGCAATTTGTCTGCATCGCCAGATTTTGATCCTCCACCTTATTTGGAAACCGATGCGCTGTCCTCTTTTGAGCAATGTCCATTTTATAACGTCTTGACGTGGTGCCTGGTGCACTGATCTGTTGCTCATTTGCGTCGGTCCATTGGCGTTGGATTTTACCTTCTGACTCCGGACTCTTTGTCCTTCGAACTCATCGGCGGGGGGACCCTGTCCCCAGTATTAAAAAAAAAAACATAAAATATTCAGTGACAAAATAACCTACGAGTCCCCATTTTCATGCAGTGCTCACCCAAAAGTCCAAAAAAGCCCAATTTGTTGTGGTCTTGTTTTAACTGAGATATTAAAAGAGGGATGGTCGCACAAAAGCCATTTTTCGGAGTGGGATTCAGAAAAAGTGCATTGAACAAAAAATATTCAGTGAGAAAAGTTGCTCAGATGCGCCATTTTCACGCAATCGCCACCCAAAAACCGGTGAAAAGGGTCTTTTTTTCAAGGGAACCATGGTAACAGAGTTGCCATGGTAACCGTCGGGGTTGTCATGGTTTCCACGAAAAAGAGACTATTTTCACCGTTTTTTGCGTGGCTGTTGCGGGGAAATGAACGCTCGGAGCACATATTACTTCACTGAACATTTTTTGTTCAATGTTTTCTGAATCTCTTTTCGAAAAATCGGTTTTGTGCAGCGACCCACTCTTTCAAAACAAGACCACCACAAATTGGCCTTTTTTGGATTTTTGGGGGAGCAATGCGTGAAAATGGGGGCTCGAAGGTTTATTTTGTCACTGAATACAGTCTATGTTTTACTCGATACTTGTAGAACATCCCAGGCAGCACAGCAACGTCGGCAAACGGTCCGCCAACCGTCGGCAACGATTTCAGGAACTTTGACGTTGGGCCGACGTCGTGCCGACGTTGGCAAAATAAATGGAAATTTTCACCTGATTAATTTTTTTCTTTCAATGGCATATTTTTGCGCTCATGCTTTTCCTTTCGTGTTGCTTTGAGTACAGTGGAGAGAAAAATCCGATTTCCACGCCATAAAACCAGACCAAAAAATTTTGCACGTTTCCCGATCATTTGCCGATGGTAAAAATTTGATGAATTGCCGACCGTTTCCCGATTGTGCAATGTGGATGGTTTGCCGATCGGTGTTTCGCCGACGTCGGCAGGACGTCGGCACGACGTCTGAAAATTTGACTTTTCAATAATTCGATAGATGGCAGCACCAGTCACTTTCAGATTTTTTCCGACAAAACGGAATCAGCACCTTTCCAGACTATTTTTGGAAAAGGTGGAAACACATGACTTTGAAGATTTCAGGTTTTAAGAGTTTTGCACGGGAAAAGGTTGAATACATGCGCGCACATGCATCATGAATTCACATTGAAACCTGGCAATGATTTCAAAAAACGCCCGTGTCAAATTATTCGGTTCGAATTTCTGTACCAAGTCTCTCTGATTGGATTGTGCGCGTGCGCATTTCAACAAGGTGTTCCCGAGAAGGAACCTCGGCGATCTTGCCAACATTGGGGCTTCAGCCTATTTGGGCAAAGCTCCAAGTATTTCCACAATTTCTCAAATTTGAAAAAACTGACAATGATGGATGATCAGCCGATGGATGTCATGCCGACAGAATGTCGACAACATTGTTCAAGATCGGGGATTTTATGGGCAATATCGTTTGTAAATTACGATGTTTTTGTAATCCGATATGAACGAGAATGTGAAAATGTTTGTGATATGCTTGAAACTACGGTGGCCCAGAACCGCCATACAACTACAAATACTAATAACGACAGTCCTTATTTGTTTGTAGGTGGTGCTAAGTTTGCATGTGAAGATAGTAACACCTACAAAAACAAAAAACAGCTTGCCTAAATTGTTTCTAGGTGGTATAGATTGACGTGTTAAGATAGCAACACCTGCAAAAACAAATCATCAAAATTTGTTGGTGGTGTTAAGTTTTTAGCTGAGAATAGCGATCACCTTCGAAAACGAAAACAACCTCTTTTCCTTTTTGTAGGTGGTGTTAACTTTGCATGTAAAGATAGCAACACGAACAAAAACAAAAACGGCAGCTGGTTTTATTGTTGTTTGTTTTCAAGTGAAGATAGCAACGTCCAAATTGCTGACATCCTCTTGCATTATTTTTTCTGATGGCGTTCACAACATCAAAGTAAAAAAAACAACTGCTTTTCTTTTTGTTTGTGGGTTGCTATCTTTCACATAAAGATAGCAAACAAACATAAAGTTAGCGTTTGCAGGTTTTCTTGATTTCCTCGGGCGGCATGCGGATTCATTTGCCAGCCACTCCGCATTTCGCTCAATCCCATCCCCCTCCACTTCGCTTGCAACAGCGGTCGTACTTCGGCTACTTCTCTTCCACAGTAGTCCCTGCTGGTGGTGTTTCTCTTCTGGAGAGGAGAGGTGTTGTGTCCTCTTCAATTTTCTGTTTCTGTCAAATTGGACAGGCGACAGCCAGTGGCTGCTGCTGCCTGGCTGCCTCCTCCAGATTCATTTCCATGTGGCTCGATAATTGGGCCACAACCGCGGCACGCAGAATTGGTGGTTGATTCTGAAAAATACCTGCGCTGCTGTGTGATCCAGGCGATGACGCAGCGGTAATAATATCAACTTGATCTCTGCAGCGCGTGAATGTATAGTGACGGCGGAATTAATGTACCCATAAATGTGTTTTTCCCATTTCGCTGTTGCCTCCGAGACTTTTTTCTTTCTTTTTTGTTCTTGCAGGCGGTAGAAATTGCTGCGCCAGATTGAAACAAAGCGTTCCGGAGGTGACAGATTTTGACCTCGGTTGTTCATTCCGCCACCGCTTTTCAGTGGAGGCGCAAGTCAAATGAAAATTGTTGCCCGCCGTTTGTTTACACTCCTTGGCAATCCTGCTGATGAGATTGGGTTGGGCGGCATCGAATCATTTTGCACTTCATGACGCGTAATGCCCATGACTGGAACGGCGAATTTGTATTCCCGAAAAACAAATGGTTGAGCAGTGTCTGGAGGGACAGATGCCGTCGAAGGGTCAATAATTGTCCCCTGAAAATCCTCGTTTGAAATGCTGCTTGTTGCACTTTCTCTCCAGTGATGGATGTTTTTACCTTCAAACAAAAAAAAAAACAAATGGCATTGCAGGAAGTTAAATTTTACCAACCACTTGGAATTTGGAAACCAAAGGATTTTTGGCCGCAATCGATTACAACAATGGATTTTCATCAACCTTCATGAAAGACCATTTTGCTATCGTTACATTTTGCTTTTTGGACAAAGAAGGGAATGGCCGCAAGGTTTTAGAAAACTCATAATGAGTTTTATTCGCAGGAATTCAAAAAGTGGCGATCGCGTCTGTCTCATGATTCGAAGGACCTGGGTTCGATCCGCGATCGCGCCGGATTTCATTCAGGCGTTATCGGCAAACACCTGGCAGGAAAGAAGGTTGTCATAGCACGACCGGTAGTCGTCCTTCGGATGAGACGTTAAGAAGGATCGAGGTCCTGTGTCCAGTGTCACACTGCGCGCGTTAAAACACCAGGCTCCGAGTTCAAGACAAAAGATTGGCATGTCAACAGAAAGCCGCATGTCATATGACACACTTCTCCGCTCCGCAGAACATGATTCCCTTCGGGAAATCCTGCGGTTCGATCATGGGGCATTGTTCTCGACTTGCCAGCCCAATGTGCGAAAGAGTCGAGCCACCGGCCGCATGGTTGTCAGCCCAAAACAGCAAATGATAACAAAAAAGCAAATTTGGCTTGGTGAAATATGTTGCAAGAAAAATTTGAATTGACCAAAATATCAAAAAAAAAGTGTGCAACCCAAAAAATGGACTTTTGCAAACCCTTTTTGTTTTTGTGAAAACCTGAATGCATGTTGCGAAACCAACGAATTTTTTACAGAACAAAATTGCTTTTTTTTGGAAAACCGCAGAGTGCTGCGAAACAACCATATTTGTGGGACAAAGAACGAAAGGTTCCAAGCATCAATTTCAATTTGGTTTCCAGGCAGGAAATGAACAAACGACATGATGGGTCGTGGGGACCGGTGACTGGGGGGGAACGAACTGAGGCAGAAGTGGACAGAGGCAGAATTTTTGCATTTTTGGAGGCTGATTTTTTTTAATTTCTCGGGTTAGGTCAGGTCAGGTTAGATTCGTTAAGTTAGGTCAGGTGCTGCCACCTCCATGCAAAAACTCCCTCCAAAACTCCCTCTTTTGTCCAATTCTACCTCAGTCCACTTTGCCTCAGTATACTTCTGCTCATTCCGTTCTATTCCAGTCCCCCGATCCTAAATATCCAGGTTTTACAAAAAAACCAAAAGAAAATGTAATTTTGACTTGTAAATAAAAATAAACTAATGAAAAATGCGCAGCCCAGAGGGTTTTGTGAAATTTAAGAATTTGCACGAAACCATCTGTCGTGCGCACTTTTTTATACCTATATATTTGGGATTTAATTGAAACCAAATTGAAACCAACACGACACCGGATCGGGTGTCGAATGCAGAAAACAAATTTGGTTGCAATAAATCCAAATAGGGTGAAAAAAAAGTGCGCACGACAACGACAGATGGTTTCGTGTAAATTCATAAATTTCACAAACCCGTGGGCTGCGCATTTTTTATTTATTTATTATAAATCAAAATTACATTTTCTTTTGGTTTTTCTAAAACCTGCTGGAAATTTGGTTTCATGAAACAAAAAAAGGTTTTCTGTCTTTGGGCCGCAAAATTAAAAACCTTTTCTGGTTTTTCGCAGCAAATTTCCTTTCGATGTGTTCAGCGTGAGTTAGTTGTCCTTATACCACGGAAAAAGCGAAACCTGATCCAGTGGTATAAGTGTGTTTATTTATCCCCAGTTATGAGTATGATGAAGTTGTTCTTTGAGAGAATAGAAAAAGACGCATGGATATTTTATCTCATTGAGCCATCAGATCGGTGGAGAATCGCACTGTCAACGAAAGTGAAAAGGTTGCTTCAGGTTCATCAATGGAAATACTTTATCTGCTCCGAAGAGGGCATAATGCGGAGATTTCTGCAGCTGTTCCTGCCATCCTTCCAAAAAAAAGATAACAAAAGTATATGTGGTCGGCAAAATTGATGAGATGTCATAAATGTATGCCAATTTGACAAATCGGAAAATGATCATCAAGGCTGTCATCGCCGTGACGTGAGGACGCGCAGGAAAAGTCGCGCCGTTTGCAACATGACCGCGAAAGCGTGGGGAACGCACCTATGGATAGAATGTACTTTAGATCGAATGGTTTTTAGACCGAAAATTCGATCCAATCAGCATTCGAACTGAAAATACTTCGATCTAAAAACCAATCGATCTAAAAACCATTCGATCTAAAATCCGTTCGGACCAATGCGCATTCGGTCTATTCGCCGTTCGGAGTAAAGTACATTCTGACAAAACGAGATTCTATCCTAATGCAATT
>JASGXE010012698.1:0-44434 GCA_030068105.1 Sinentomon sp. SZTP_YWyxl
AGGGAATTTGTGTCGCTGATGTTTTAAGGAAACATGGAGAAACATACATCAGGAGGACTCCCACAGGGCAGCACTGCTCACTTTCAAAGACATTGCCTTGAAATTGCGGTGCGGTATGGTTTTGGACAGTACAAAATGGTTCTTTGGTGCATTTATATAGCAATTTTAGCCCGTTAGCCGACATTTCGGCGAAATAAAATTAGGTGAAATTGTTCTATAGCGATTCGGTAATTCGCTTCAGCTACCAAGCATTGATGCTCATCTTTGGGATTTTATTCTGCCATCATCAACTGATGAGATGCCCCATGCAAACTTATGGTGTGGAGAAGGATTCTTGAATATTTTTGATTTAGCTGGACTCGACCAAATCGTCAGATGTCCAACGATCTTCAGCACGAACAGGACTGCAAGTTCTCCCCATCTCACCCTACTGAACTTTGAAGCCCATTCTGCAAAAGCAAAAGTGATTCCTGGCATATGTGATCACTTTGGTGGCCACAGACCATTTTCGCATTAAACTACTCAACACTAAAAACGATTTGAAGGAGCAAACTGGAATGATCTTATGTGATGATGGCAAGTGAAAATTTTTATTTTTCGCACTCTTGCGCCCAAGGAAAGTATTGCCTTCCACTGGATCTTCATAAAAAAATGCTTTCGGTTTAACCAGAATTCTTTCCCGAAGAAAGGAAAGTCATTGAAACGTGATTGCCTTTGACTTTTTGCAGAAAGTACGCAAAAATTCATGCCAGAAAAGGTGACAGCAGCTTGCCCTCTATCTTCAAATTCTTTTTGACAGAATGCTGCTTATGAGCATTTTTCCTGATCATGAAGGAACTTACAATTTGCACGGTAAGCAGTAAAAGAATGCGGTTCGAAACCTTTGATTTATGTGCGCATCTCACTTCCGAATGTTTTCATAGTGCTCCGAAAATTTTAGAAAAACTATTATGTAACCACTGTTCTGCCTGAATTTGGTGCAATGGAATAATCCAGCCCACCCAGCAAGTCTTGTGAAACTTAATTGATCAGCTTTGTTTGTGAGATTTCATCCAGACTTGAGAGGAAAGTGCAAGTTGATGCTCTCTTCATTGATTTTGAAAAGTCCTTTGATAGAGTAAATCATAAGCTCAAGTTGAAAAACTTGCCTAATTTATGGAGGTGTCTGTTCTCGGTGGTATTTCTTGAATCCCGTTTTTTTGGCAAAAGGGCTATTGTCTCCGTGGGAGGATAAATTGGTTTTGGTTAAAACCCCTTTGGTTAGAAATGCTGGTTGTCGTAAGGGGTGCCGCAAGGATGTTCGTTGGAACCACTGCTTTTCTTACTTTAATTAACGACATTTTGCTTTTCTTCACTGCTTTTCTTACTTCTAAAGGACGGCTCGAAGAAGTGAAGCGAGATGTGGTTTGGTCGTCTGGGATGGGATTGCTGCTAAAGAAGAGGACATTTTCAAGACCCAGTACACTCCCAAGTAACACTGCTTCCCTCAGTTTATCGCTTTATCCAACAGCAGTAGCAGCAGCTGCGGAAGTAAGCGGAAACAACTTGATTTTGATGTCGTCTCTCCCCCAGGGGGATCATTGAGACAATTGGATTAGTTTCGATCGAGTGGTGCCATAGTTGCGTGGACTAGTGCAGTGCAATGCAGTGCAGGTCGAACACGGAGTCGCAGTGTGGGTCTCATATCCCACTCACAAAAATGAGAGAAATCCACAAAAACGAAAAAAAAAGAAAACACTCTCTACCTTCAGGGTTTATGGGACGATAATAACAATAAGCGGATATTGCTTACAGAAATACGTAGTAATGGATCTGTTGAGCAGAAAATGGGAGATATTCCGACTTGCAACGAAGCTGAACCCCGAAGGAAACCTTGGAAATGTCATGCAAGGTTTTGCTGCTTCTGAAACAGTATCAATGCGACATTTTCTCAGGTGGAAGACTTGTTGTGGAAAGAGGGGCGAACGCATAGAAAACGGGTTGCACCGTTAAAGATTTCATGTGTTCTTTCATCGTTGTTCAATGTTTCCAAAAGAACAATGCCGAAAAATAATTTAAATGTGAAAAATTTAAAGTTTCTTGAAATTTAAAGTTTCTTGATAAAAAAAAACAATATTAAACATTCCTCAACGAATGTTTTCGAACACCGTTGCTCGGTTTTAACTGTCGTTGCATCAAGCTCTGTTGAAATTAGACGGCCCCTGGATTCGGTAGACCTTCAATATTTCTCCTGTTCGCAGAAATATGGCAGACTCTGCATAGCTAGGCACAAAACATTTCAGGCTTTGCGAGAGTCCAGTCGACTCGGTCTTTTGCATTGTTCCGAGCTCATTGTTTTTGGAATTTTCAGATTTTTCAGAATTCTCAGAAACACAATTCTTTCTCATTTTTTTTCGTTTCGACAAAATTTTGAGACAGACGAAATGCAGAATCCGCTTAAGGGAATTACTTCTTGTCCAAACTTATGGAGGTTTTGCCAGACCACACAATCCACCCCCTTTCAAGCGGCAACAAACGAAGCCGTTCCTTTTTTCCCGAAACCAATGGAAAAGGGTGAAAACGAAAAAAGGGGCCAACACAACTCAGCATGAAAGCCGCAAGCAAGCCAAGGAATGTCTTTTATGGCCCCCGTATGGAAGCGTTTCACATTGTTTGAAACTTAACACCAAAACCTAGCCGAGCCGCACAAACAAACAAGAAAAAAGTTTTCCTGAAAGTTTTTAGGTTATTGTGGTAAACAACAGCAAGGAAAAAATTACTTGCCCTCAGCAAATTGTTTGAAGATTCCTTTGGGCGAGTTCTGAGGCTCTGTTAAAAGTACAGGAGGTTCTTAATTCGCGCTAGCAACAAAAAGGATGGATGCTGAACATTTTGTGATGAGTATCAAAATAGAAATGCGATCCAGTGAAAACCACATGGACATCAGAGTATTAACCTGTTACAGCTTTTCACAACTTTTCATGAATGGATAATCACTTGATGTAAAATGAACAGCATGCATGTGTAGAGATTTTTTATCCTTTGCGTTCAATTTTTCATTGTTTGATACTCTGGTTTACAGACGAGACACATGAAATCCTACCACTTATAAGTAAGACTAATCGTGTATGTTAACAGAGGCTGAGCCTATCTCGCCATTTCATGAGGCCCATTTCCAAAAGTCTCCACCTTTGTCACCGAAAGATGCCTTTTTATTCAGCGTCGGTTTGTAAAAATTAAGTTTTGACTAAGTGCGATGATGATATAGAAAATTCCCATGTTGTTCGGGATGGGAAAAACTGCAGTGACTGTATTTTTGGAACAGCAATGGGTAGGCTGAAACTGGCCAAAACTCTCTGTCAGTCAATAACTCCGTTGTGAGTTAACTTATTTTTAATGCTGCACGAAAACCAATATGTTTTCATATTCCCGTTACCCGCGCAGCTGGCATAAACGTAAGTGAGCTCCGATATCTCATTTTTGTGCGGCCCTCCGACTATCCAGATATCACGTGCGCAAGGTCATGCACATTGAAAGCAATTTTCAACCCCGATATAAACTGGCAAACAGATACGTATCTCAAATCTTGGTTGGTACAAAGTTACTTTTGCCGGTAAGTTTACAAACCTGTTATCTATTGTAAAAATATATAATCATTTTGTATGACAACGAATTAACTATATGTACACCTGTAGCGTCAAATCGAGAACGATAAAGCGAAATACATGGTTTTAAATATCTTTTCCTTTGCTTTTTCTGAGGATCTAAATCGGTTTTTCGGTCTTATTCAATGTACACTCTAAAGCAATGAGTTTTTCCAAGGCAATTGCAGAAATTATATTTTCGGACATCCTTCTCTTTTTGAAAGCATGTTACAGCGAGTGCTTTTCGGATATAAGTATGACTGTTGGCTTCGTATGATTCGAACTTTATCTTATCTGATCAAGGCAAAGCAGGTGTAATCGACAGGAGGCGACGTTTGCACTTTTCTCCATGTTGCTCCGAATGTTTTTGTCCGGGTTGCATGTGGGTTTTAATCACAATTGTTCGACAGGGTGTGCAGGAAATTGTTGTTCATGATTTGAAAAGCAAACAGAAAAGGGACTTGGGTAACTTCTGCCATTGTGTATTCGTTCCCACCTTTTGACGGGGCCAATTCAATGGTCCGACCGCTCGAGCAAAGAATCCATGGCGGGGGACCCTTTACTTGGGTTGCATGACAGTATCGTTCGGTTCACCATTTTATTTTTTATTTTATATTTTTTTTTATTTTATTTTTTTGTTTTGTCTTTTTTCAGTTTTTTTTTCATTTGGTTTACCGTTGGTCCAACATCTTTCATCCTCGACAACACTCAATGTCTGGCAATGTTCCGATAACGCCCAGAAGTCGAACTGACAGGACTGACCCACAGATTCCATTCTGTGCAATTTCACTCGTGGTGGCGGCTTTCACAAACATGCCGACCACCATGCCTTTTTAGACGCACACAACTTGTCAGAGCTGACGACCTTTGGCAGGCCGCAAAACACCTGTAGCCGTCTTGAAAAAAAAAAGATTTTTATTGCCCGAAAGTATTTCTCCGGGATTTTAAAAACCAAACAAACAAACAATAATTGACCTGTACCAAAATCCGCTTTCAAAAAGAGAAGGCCGCCCGAAAAATATCATTTCTAGTATTTCTACGACATCCCTGGCAAAACGTATTGCGTTAAAGTGTACAAACCCTCGCGTCGATTTTATTGCTCGATTGTGGGAAGTGGGAGAAAAATCCACTTCACACCCATATCGACTTTCCAGTTGTTGTTGTTCATTCCTCGCGACAAACCAGACGTGTACTCGTCGGTATATCCTGGCCAATAGGTACCAGAACGTCTTGTTAAAAATTCTCTCCCTGGTAAAATAAGGTGAAAAATGTCCAAACGCCTTTAGATTTCACCTTGTTTCGAGCGATTATTTCCCCACCTTTTTTCCTTGCTTGGGTCATTATGCCATGCGAAAGCAATTTCTCGGTCAATGGATTTTCACGCCTCCTTTATGTACAGATATGCGGAAATTCACAAGGCACACTTTTTGTGTTTTTAGGCCCATGTTTACTCTCCACTTTAAAATTTAGGATCACCGAAATCTGGAGTCGATTTTCAAAAGGGAAAACACCTTATGTGCAATGATTTCTCCCAGGTATCGAACTTGAGAGGTAGAGTGATGGGGGTAGATGCCCCTAACGTTTTACGGAGATCCATCACCAGTGCTTGGTTTTCAGAACCAAAAAAATCGAATGCCCTGGCCGGCTTGCAACCTCGACTGTGGACACGGTAATTGTTTCCCATTTCGCTTCGTCGTTTCCGGAAAACTTGCCTTCAATTTCCTTTACTGATTCTGCGAAACGCAGTGAGAGAAAAAGTTGTGTTTGGTTCTTAATTTAAAAATTTCTTCGCTCAAATACGAATATATGAATCTCGAAGCTTTCCCTCACAATAATCAGAAATTATTCCATCTTAAAGCCGTTCAGAAGTCCGCGCCCACGCAATTGTGTTTATTGATACAATGTGAAAGTGTAAAATATTGGAATGGGTACACAGCATTTCATTGCTTCATTTGCACCAACAAGAATTGTACGAACTTGCCCAACTTGCTAAACCAAAGGACGGTGGGCGAGCAAGTAAAATAGCTTTGAAACTGTGTTGTGCGAGAATGGCGCTCGAGCATATTGAGCGTCGGTGCGAATTCCGATCGCACGAAAGAATTGCAATTTTGTGGGAAACTGGCACGTTTTACTTTATTCAACATTCAAACAAGACTTTAATGAAGTCCTGGGAGGCCACAGACTGGTCAAGTACGTGGGGCACTCCAGAAGTAATGCAAGTTGCTCCTTGATTTTCCTTGGGCACAACTTTGATCAAGTAAACTTGGAAAAACCAATAGAAGCATTCTTCCCTGACATCGATGCAAATTTCCACCTTTCTCATGCAACTGCTTGAAGCCTCACGTTGTTCTAAAGTGGGCTCTCTTTTGACTCTGAATTGCATGATTTTGACAAGGGCTGGAGATCGTAAAATTGCAGTCATGCCATTGCCAGTTTGATATTTAGAAAAAGAAAAAACTGCACAAGGTGAACTCAGATGTGCCTGTGAATGTCTCACAAGAACTATCTTTCTCTTTTGCCGGGTGACCTAAATTTTCTGGGTTTTATGTGATGTCGAATTTTCATTGAGCTCATTTTTCATGGATTCTGAGAGCCGTCTGAGTGATTCTGGTTTGGATTTCAGGAAATGGCTTTCATGCAAGGATGTTTAAAATTAAACGAGTGGATAGAAGGATGTTTTGGGCAAAATCAAGTGGAGTTGACACGTTGTCGTCTGCAACTGCTTTTGTACACCATCAATATTTCGCTCGTTCATAACCTGATAATTTTGCTTGAGATCAAGGGTCATGTTTGAAACAACCTGTACCACAGGAAAATTGTTTAATTCTTCAGGCAACAGTGGGAAATGAGGGCAGCTGGCCACCATGTGCTGCTTCCAAAGCGACAGGACTTTGCTTTCACATTCAAGACAGGGATATACCAGTGAATTGTTCCGATTGGTTTTGTCTCATTTGAAAAATCCATGATTTTCCTTCAGAGCACGCGAGACATCAAATTCAAGTGCGTGTACAGCGAGTATCAGAAGACTGACAAAGGTCTTCTTTTGCTCAAACGTATCAAAGATCAATATACAAGTGGACAAAAAATTACTGAAATCGCACGTAGGGTTCCCGCACAATGTGCCAACTTGCATTACTTTTGGAGTGACCTATACGTAATCTGGCAGAACCCTTCTTCAAGTGTTGGCAGTATGGTATTTATCTGACAGAGCTGTTGAATTTCTTGAAGAGTGGTCAAGTATCTGGCAGAATTGCTAAGTCCTGGCCGGGTGGCTATGTATAATCCGGCAGAACAACTCAATTTCTGGTAGGATGGTTGAGAAATCCAGTAGAATTGCTAACAAGTTCTGGTTGGATGGTTATGTAGGTATACGAGTATCTGGTTGAACTGATGGAATTCAGTTGTAATGCGCGAGGTTTTGGTCTTAATCAGTTTACATGAGTCAAAATCAACTCACATCGTGTGCGTTTACTGAAATTCAATTTGAGAGCCAATCAGAGTTTGGAATTTTTGGTCTAGTTCCATTCCATCCTGCGTCGTTGGATGCGCTATTCCAAAATTCGGGTAGGCATATCAGCCTGATATTCAGTGAATTATAGGTGAGTAGTGCCGGCCCAAAATCCAGAGCCCTATCGTCTTATGGGGCAAATCGTTGAGCGTTTGACAACACGTAAGACGACCAGCCGTCCTCGAAGAGCAGCAGCTTCTCTCCGGAAGCAAATCCCCTGTTAACTCAGCAATATGATAATTTGGTCCCATACAACGCGAGGCGAGGGAGGAGTTTTACAATCTGCAGCCGATTCACGCACACACTCATGCACGACTTGAGAGGCTGCTGTCTCTTGGTATAAGTTTTGGAATTTTCAAACTTTCTTGGATAAATTCCATCGCCAAGGTGCGCTAAGTCGTTGCCGCATGCATGGCAGCAGGCCTGTAAGCCGTAAGGCTATCCGCTGACATCTAAATATTCCGCTCTGATCTGGGCCCTTTCCCCCACGCCGCTTAATACTTAGTGTTTTTCGCTGCCGGGAACCCGACTGGAACCGACGTCAAAAGGTCAGAGCCTCAGGTTATAGGAAAAAATAATAGCTGGCTTCTGGCGGCAGGGGACCCTTGTGAATATTGTCTGGAGAGTGGGAAGGGAGGCTCTGAATGGCTATGTTTCGAGAACGATCCTCTGTACCTCATTGATATTCATAGCCTACTGATCTCAACGTCGGAAAAAATACAGGGTTTCCAAAAGGGACCAATTAGCTAGATAATGGGGACGAGTATTTAACGTTTTCAGTTTCACTTGAGCCTTTTTATGTCATCAGGCAGTTTGTTTTTCCTTATGGGTGTGTGATAGACTCATTAATGCCTGCGCCAATAATTATTGGTGGAATTGAGTTTTCGGAGGTAGTGAAAAGTTGCTGGTAGCGAAAGTGATTGACATGAAAATTCGTTGCGACATGAAAATTCGTTGAGCCGCACAAACCACGAACGCGGTTTGGCAACACGTGGGGCGGACAACACAAGAATGACCAGCATTAAGTTCAGATCAAGTGACAAGTTATTTCTAGACGCGCAACACTGAGTCTCTGAAAATGTTGGATGGGTTTGTGCAAAATTAATTATTTCATTGAAAATTTGCAACGTAATTTTGTTTGACGAAAAGATGCCTTGATAATGCTCACATTGCTATTTAAATGCTCCCATTTTAAATTGACAGAAGCCATATTCAAGTGATTAACTTTCACATGATTGGCAGACTATTTCACCCATTTTAATTAGTAGAGACTTTTCACGTGCTATCTTTCACGCGGTAGTAGGACGTTAGTGCCCCAAATTCATTTAGCGGTCGGCCATTAATCGGAACTCCCTGGACTCCAAAAAATTTCACGTGATAGAACATTGATGATATCCTAAGTCGGGTACAGGTGTAGAAATGATTCCTGAAAATGTTCAAAAGACGGAGTTCGTTAAATTTATTTGTTTGTTTAGTTTGTGTTACCATGGAATTTTGCAGGATAGCTCTTTTTTATTTTTATTTTTGGAAGTCCAAACCCTGTTAGTGCACTAAATTTTAGGCTTCTACAATTGCCCTAATTTCACCCAATACCCTGATTTCGGCATAAGGAAATGTGGCATTTTTAAATCGTATCCATATTTCTGAGAAAGATACCGAAAACTGGCCCATGCTGATCTTCACAATAGGATTTGTAGAAAAATATGGAAATCTGTATTTCTCCCAAAGCCAAGCGACTCTACCTTCCTCAGAAAACCCCAACATAACGGAACATTTTCACCTTATCTATACATGCTCGACTCTGCTGCCCTCAAGCGAATAAACGATGAACTTTTCACCTCCATTTCACGGCATCGTAAAAACTTGAAAACGGTTGACTTGATCTTTCAAAAATTGTAGACGAGCCAGGGAAGAATAAGCCTGAGCGGCTATTAGTTCTCCAAATTAGTCCCGGGTAATTACCTTTCTCAGTTTGGGGTAGAATACTGGCACTATCATTGAATTCATGTCTATCATGGGACGCGATCTTTGGCCGAGTTCCCTGGCATAAACGGGTTCTTTGGCATAGACTTTCGCTGCAGCAGAATTTTCGGGGGGGGGGGGGGGGGTGGAATAGGAACTCAGTCGTGATATTGTTATTTTTCTCCTTCGAAATGATGGGAATTTGAAACCGTTACATCATCAAATTTTATCGTAATAACGCTATTATGTCTTCCTATCTGTATAGTCTGATCTAGGCTGCAATCCATGGCTCCCTTGCGGGTTGTTGAGCCTGTGTTCTTTGTTCAGGACTACTTTTCAATACTTTAGCAGCCTTGCTCGTCGAGATTGGAGAAATTAGTGTTAAAGAAGCGCTTGCACAGATATGAGGCAGAGAAACGCGATGAAAATACCTGAGAATGAATCGCTTTCTTGACACTTTTTGTGAAAAAGGCAATATCCACAGTTGGGGTTTAGGACACAGCGGTGAGTGCAGCTTTTCTTTTTAGAAAGGGCATTTCGATACAAGAAGAAGGATAAAGAATAAAGATAAATGAATAGAGAATTGAGATAAGAAAAACGAATAATGAAGAGATAAAGATAAATGAATAAAGATAAATGAATAAAAAACAAAGATATTTCGCTCATGCTGTGGTTATCAAAGTTTTCACATGTGTTTAGGAATTTTGGGAAACAATTGGTTCACCAAAACAGAAAGCCGTTCGTGAACTTAGGGATTCAAATGGGTAAAACACTTCTATAGACATTGATGTTATAGGCATCAGGAATTGGCTACTGCAAAAAATAACTAAGCATTCGCACACTGGGACCAAAACGGTGGGTGCAATATTCTTTCTCGAAAGGGCGTCGTGTCATCTGCCGACAATTTGTTTGAGAACGCAGTTGTGACGGAATGTGTTCTCATACGTGTGTCTTCCCATTTGTCTATTGATTGCGAAACATTTTTCTTTCTTTCTTTCTTTTTAGTCTTATGCAAGGTGTAGAAATTAAAGTGCCAGATTGCAAGAAAGCGTGGAGCTGTCAGATTTGATCTCCGTTTTTGAGGGTCCTAAATTTCTGGAGCATGGAGTTCTTGCCAAAATCTTTACAGTCGCAATTTCTTACTTGTATGAGAAAGGTAATACCACTGCACATCAGTGGTATTACCTTTCTCATACCTTCTTCTACTCATACCTTCTTCTGCTAAGGTATTCACTGCAGCACAACGACTAAGATTTCTTGCTGGAAAATGTGAGCGACAGACCGCTATCTGATAAAATGGTTTAAGTTTACTTTGCCCATTGTGTTTGCAGTGGCTTCTAAAACCAGTGGTTTCCGGATCCCAAGAGCATGATAGTTGCGGATGTGTGCTGCCACGGCTTCGGAACGAAAAGCACATTTTCGTCATTCAGAAATGGAATTCTCACCCCTTTGTAGGACTCTTATTTAATTAGAAATTCTCCTTCTCCCCGATGGAGTTTAACTTTACTGTTTCGAACTCTCCCTGTTCTGTCGTTAATTGATCATTTTTGCTATAAAACATTTTGTTTGTCTCATCGAAGTTCTGTTGCTTTGTTGACTTGTTTTTTTTGTAATCGTTGATTGTTAGTTTGCTTTTATATGGCAAGCTAAATTACAAAATTCAAGTTCGTATAAATGTGGACAATCTCATGTTTCAAAGTGTGATGACTCTGAAACCCCAGATTAGTGACTTAATTGGTACGAAGCACAAGAAACTCAAGAGCAAAATTGTATACTTAAATGAAAGGAAATGAACAGTGGAGACAAATGTCGCTGCTGCACCTCATGGTGGATCATTATCAAGCAGTCTTTGTAACTTGATCAGATTTCTCTTTTTGAGAGAAACGATTGTTCCAATTAGATTTATTTTAACCCTTCGAAAGTGTTTGAAACCAACACTTTTCCCACAATCCAAGTCCCTCAATCCAGGTGCCCCCAATCTATCAACCGAAGCTCCTCAATACAAGTGTCCAAAAATGAAAATTTCTCAACAAAGATATCGAGATATCATGATTGATGATATCATGAGTTCTCAACGAGATAAGACATCAAATACCTATCAAGTTGTAACGTGAGATATGACTTGACTGCTAACAGGAGATCATCAACATTCCTCACTATCTTATAGCTCAATCTCAGTCTCACATTAAATCCTCAACCAAGGTTGTTCCCCCTCACCTCTTATAGCTCAAGTCCCTCAATCATTATACTCGTACCCATGCAGAGGATTATTACACACGCATCCAGTAATAATCCTCAGGTTTAAGGAGAGAGGATCACAGCAAAAGACACCTTCAAAGTCACAGTCGTGCTAACCTATCAGCAAAAACTTTGGGACATAAGTTCGAAATCCCAAAAACGGTACCTAATGTTGGCTAAATTAGAAAACCTGCTGAGATATGTTTACCCGCAGGATTAGCATAATATTGGAAACAATAAGTTATCGATGATGAATGATTTCGATTATAAAAACGGGTGGGAAATGCCGCATTTCCTTGATCAAATTATACTTTTTTAAAGAACGTTTTTATTTTCATAATTTTGAAAAGTTATTAGGCGAAAACGTTTGCAAAAGCCATTTGTTGCACGTGTTATGATAAATTAAATCGCGTAAAATAATAATTTCCGAATTCTCTGATTGAAAGGAGATGGGGGGGGCGGACCGACCCTTTCGTGCAACGACAACCCCACCTTCATGTGCTTATCCAACACTAGAAAAAGAAAAACTTTCCATTGCACCGACTGCCCTTCGGAAGATATTATTTTCCTATTCTCCAACCCAGATATTCTCCAGTCGGTTATTCCAACGGTATCTGTAAAACTCAAACTACTACAGCAGCAGGCTAATTCTCGCGGGCGGCTTGGTTTCTTTAATGCTATATTTCAATTGACTGCTCCCTATTTGAGGGGTTTCTCGAGCCAAGGTTACCCTTCGCACCCGGCCCATCTACTCGGCGAACCTCCATGGTAGCCAGCGAATCACAGGGTGCCCAGAGAAGTGTTGCTTACCAGTTGCAGTATTTCCAGTTTTAATTGGCAGTTTTAATTGATCAAACGCTGAACAAACAAAGCTGGAAGAGCACCTTAAATATAAGGCGCAAGATTAAATAGCTTGCCTGCATGGAGAATAAAAGTCCTTACCATCCCACTTTTTAACTCAGAGGGACCTGCTATACTTCATGAGTTTCCTGGCAAAATGCAAAACTGCTGAATATCTTAATTTACAAAATGCAAAACTGCTAAATATCTTAATTTACAAAATGCAAAACTGCTAAATATCTTAATTTACAAAATGCAAAACTGCTAAATATCTTAATTTACAAAATGCAAAACTGCTGAATATCTTAATTTACAAAATGCAAAACTGTTAAATATCTTAATTTACAAAATGCAAAACTGCTGAATATCTTAATTTACAAAATGCAAAACTGCTAAATATCTTAATTTACAAAATGCAAAACTGCTAAATATCTTAATTTACAAAATGCAAAACTGCTGAATATCTTAATTTACAAAATGCAAAACTGCTAAATATCTTAATTTATCACAATTTTAATTGACCTTGATTTATTGAAGATGAACTTAACTCTGCTACAGCTTTGATATGTAAACCTTGCACCTGTTGGACTTCGGAGGCATATTTTTTTTTCCAATCCACTTCCGCATGCGCGTCTCTGATTGGTTGTTGGGAATTCCAGCCAATTTTCAAAACCTAACTTAACCAAACCTAACCTAACCTAACCTAACCTAACCTAACCTGACCTAACCTAGCCCTATTGCAGCCCTGGAAAGAGTTGCGAAGCGGTGGCAAACATGCCAAATAGCAAAAAGCGCTTTTTTTGCAAAATAATTATGCGTGGCACTTCAGAGGCTAGGTCGTTTGCCTCGGGAGTGTATCCCAGCTTGCCCTCTGTACATTCGCCTCACAGGTATTTCAATTACTCCATGAAAAATGTTAAGAATATAATTAACAAATTCCGAAAAAAAGTTTTTAAATCAAGCAGTTCTGCTATGCACGTGAAGTTCTGCAAATACGCCGCTCCCTCTCTGTTGCGACCCGTGCTGAAAAAAGATCGACAATAACTGGTAATAAATGTTGCACAAAACCGGGGTTTTGCACACATTTACGGAACACCCTGTACAGACTGAATGAAATTGTGTTTTATTTCCATCCGACCGCGAGGCATTTTCACGAGGAAGCCCACAGGCTGAAGCGCAGGCCGAATGGAAGCATGGGAAGCTGGGATGGAAAAAGCAGCAAATGAAATGAAATGAAATGAAATGAACGACTTTTCGAGAGCCATTCATTCCCATTCTCATGAAGGCTAATTAAATCAGTGACTCGAAAGAATTAAGAATCAGGAGAAGAAGAAGAAAAAGGAGAAGCAGATCAAGGCTTATGGCTCCTCCGGAGGAAAGTCGATCCGCTCTACTCGTTCCGGGGCACCAAACCCGATTTGGCTATTCTGCTGCAAAAACTGGACAAGCGTCACAACTCCGCCAATGTTGAAATGGTTGTGGACGACGCCAATGATGACCTCATTACCCCGAAGCTTAAGCAGCCTTCGATAGACGAGTAGATATCTTTTAAGATCAACCGTGCACTCCTGTAAGGACGTCTGACATAGCCGTCTGCATGAAATTTTTGAGCCTGAAATTTTGCAAGAGCTTTGTTGCGCGGAAAACCAAGCCCAAACGCCTTCACGTATAGCTGAATTTATTGCCCATTATACCTCTGGCATCATAACATCCTGAGTCAATCATTCTCGAGAAGCAACTATATCATGGTCTTTGTTTACGCAGTGGAAACTTATTCACACTGCCCCCACTCGACAGTTGCTGTATGTCTGGAATAGTTATCATGTTCGGCCGCAAAAGAACCGCATCGACAATTCAACAGAGTACAATTTATAATTCACAGAGTGCAATTCAATAGAACAAAATCGAATCGAATCGAATAGGAAATTGTAAAGATTGTTTGTAAAGAAATTTTGATCTCCTGCCTCGAAAGATGCAAAATGGAAAGCTTTCATTCGAATTTAACGTTCAAAGGGGACACAACTGCACGTTCGCAGGAAACATTTTCCGAAAACAGCCGTGCTCTTAGCCGTGCAGTTGTGTCCCCCTTCTGCACCAATATAGGTACAGGGTGTACCTTTTCTCTCTCAGGTTGTCGGTTAGGTCAAGTTAGGTTGGGATAGGTTTAGGCTAGATTAGGTTAGCTTGTTAGGTTAGGCTATGTTAGGTTGGGTTAGGATTGGGTTAGATTTTGTGTATGATTTCATTAAAGTTCGCTTCCTCTGTGACGCCAAGGACAGTTTTCTGTTATAAAGGCCCAGCACATTCTGCAGTGCCTTCTCTTCAATTGTACAAGATATCAGACGCACGTTTTGCGCTACATTCCAAGCCAATAGCCGCAATTCCATGCAGATACCGGCGAGATTCAAACATTCAAAAAGATCATTGAATTCAATTGTTCGCCACGAAAAGAACGTCGTCTGAATTTATGACGTCCTCAATTTTGGCATTTTTGCCTTGGCATCGCATTTTGCCATTTGGCATGTTTGCCACCGCTTCGCAACTCTTTCTTTGGTCGCAATAGGGTTAGGTTAGGCCAGGATAGGTTTGATCAACGTAGGATTGGTTATGTTAAGCTAGGTTTGGAAAATTGAATGTTCAAATTGGCTGGAATTCCCAACAACCAATCAGAAACGCGCTTGCGGAAGTGCGATGCGTAAAATATACCTCTTCGCACCTGTGTGCTTTATTTATCACCTTGCATACATTCCGTTGTTCACCCTGGAGGAAAAACGTCATTTTTTGAGGTGTAGGCCTATGCATGCAGTCTGATTGGGGTTGAATTCGGATATCAAAATAAACATACGGTTCCCTTTTCTTGCATCCAAAATGGGGTTACTGGATGGCCACGAGAAGGATTATCTGGGCAGCCTGTGCAAAACAAACTTCCGCCTTACAGAGTGTAGTGCACAGTGTTTGATTTTTTTGCTCTAGGTGTGAGTATACCGCTGAACTTGGCAGCATATTGCTAGCCTTTGTTATTGCTGATGATATGGGAAACAGGAAAGGGGGAATTGAGAAGTAGTCTAAGCATTTTTTGCTCCCTGACCCTTTTGGCAGGCGAGAAGGTGAACGTGAAGGTTAAGGGTGAAAAGTGAAAGCAAAGCATAGCCCGGTTTATCTTGGGAATGCCTGATTTTTTTGATGACTTGACAAACCTGCTTTTTCACGTGGTTTTCCTTTTCCACTTTTTTCGTCTCTCCGCAATTCAACGTCAGTGGAAGCGGGGAAAACCAGTGAATCAGAGGAAAATAGGAATGAATTTTTGTTTTTAGCGAACTCTCGGAAGGGCGGAAACGGTAGCGGTATAGTATTCGCCTATGGCAGGATTCGCCTACACTCTAAACACGAAGTTCAGCTTGGAACACCATATTTTAACATGGGCTTAGGTGGGAGGTGTTCTTTTAGGAACACACGTCTTGTTTTTGGTACACTATAAGTGTTCCATTTGGAACACTTCTGGTGTTCCGAAACACCAAATGTGTTCCAAATCTGTGACAGCAATGTCACAGATTTGGAACACACTAGGTGTTTCGGAACACCATAAGCATAAGTGTTTCAAATGGAACACTTATAGTGTTCCAAAAACAAGACGTGTGTTCCTAAAAGAACACCTCCCACCTAAGCCCATGTTAAAATATGGTGTTCCAAGCTGAACTTTTTGTTTAGAGTGTATGGCAGGATTCGCCTATGGCAGGGATCGCCTACGCCAGATTTAGCCGGTTCAAAGCAGATAGCAAATCCTCACAGGTTCAACACCGACCACTCATTGCGTGGCATGATTTGCCTATTATCAACAGCCATGACTCATTGCGTGGCACGAATCGCCTACAGTGAGAAGCGGCCTAGAACGCCAAAACGCATACTGGGTGTTTAGTTGGTTATGACGCATGTCAATGATTTTATAAATATGTTCTGCAAAACGCATTTCTCCAAAGTGAATCTAACTCAAGTAATCCACGCCTATAGGTGAATCCTGCCGTAGGCGAATGAGTGCAGCTCCGTGGAAACGAGTACAATGGAGATAATAAGTTCAAGGTGATCTCGAAAACAGTAGAAAGTAGAAAAAATGTTCTTGGGGAAAGATGGTTTCGTTGTCGATGATGTTCTAGATCTCTATTAGAAAACACAGCGTCGCTGTGAGGTATAGAAAAGATAGGCGCGCATGTTTTCTATAGATTTTTGGTTACATGGCGCTTTGGTCCAATAGTTCTGTGGTTTTTGGGTTCTGTGGTTTTTGGGTTCTATGGATTTTTGTTTCTATGGCTTTGAATGGTATTACGAGAACGAGTATAGAAAATATAAATTTTGCCGTGCATTCGTTATAACCATGTGTGTATATCTATGATTCAAAAATCGTGCTCTATAATAAGATGTAATGATTGTCTAGGATTAGAAAAAGACCGAAACATTTTTAATCAGATTGAGAATAGTCACAGCAGAACCAAAAACTGGTGGCAGGGACCATGTTATGATCGCGGTTATTACGCAGCCTGGGTTACAACAAGAATATACTTCAACGACATTTTTAGGATATCCAACCCAAGAATGTGTGGAACACTTTGCAGGAATTCAAGGAATTATGTCCGTGCAGGAAGGCGAAGAAAAAAATTGTGAGATCGATTGATCGTTCCAGATATAACCCAGTCTTGATCTTGGTCGGTATAGGTCAGCATAAGCATGTAAAGCTTAAGCATGGGTCGGTATAGGTCAAGCTTGTAAACAAGATTTTATGAGTAATCTTGTGAAAGCAGCGACCGAATTTACGGTCCGTTGCGCACGACAAAACTTCAAAATTTGCTCTTGAATTGAATTTATGGGTTTCCCCATTGTCATACTCGTACATACACAACAAACGTTCAAAACATGCAACAACAAGGAAGGAGAAAGAAATTAAGCTGGAAAATGCTTGTGATACGGCAAGGAAATTGAAAATTAATTGATCAAAACGACTTAAAATATGATGGTAGACATCTGTGATATTGAGCTAGTCGACAACACCCGGCAGATATAATCAACGAACATTCTCTTTGCGGTCCCACCATTTCCACTTCTAAAATATTTTATACGGTCTGTGTTTAATAGAATAAGATTATCGGTATGCGAGACCATGAAAGACAAAGTCAAACGGACCAAAAGCAAAGAAAAAACAGAGAAAAATAAAAAAGAGTCTGGGATAAGTGCCAACTGACAGATTCTTTTTCATCACTGCGACTTGAAAAGCAGACGAGTTTCATCGAAAGGTGCCAGCAAGAAAACAAGAGAGACGGCAATTTGGCAGAGAGCGATATATTGGCACCTTTTAAAGGAAATCGCCAATGATTTTTTTCAAAACCTCAGGATTTTCCTGCGCCTATTTATTGCGAAAACCAATAGAAATATGTGAAGAGGAACGCATTGGGTTATTAACCGGCATTAATATTTTCCCTATCAGCGTTTATTCCTTTGGTCCTTAGGTCGATCGGAAATCCATTCCCGGGTTTTTAGTGGCTAAATAATTTGATGCAAGCACTGTCTCTTCAACTCCCGCTTTTTCAAAATACGAGGTGGGGATGGGTTTAAGGATCATTTGCATTGGATTTTAACCTGTTTATGACACCCTTAACCACTCCAACCCTATTATTGAACCCTTAAACTGTGCCCCGTCCGCGTTTTTACAAACCCTGCCTCAACTTTTGATGGCAGAAAGCGTTTTGGAAAGAATGCTCGACTGGGGCCAGGTACTCGCAAGAAAAAAAAACACTTTTTTTCTCACGAAAAGCTGTCTGAACCTGACCGAACATGTCCCCTCTCGGAAAAAGCAATGCTCGCTGAAGGGGGCCCCGGCATGCCATCTAAAGTCGCGGCAGGGTTTGTAAACTGGAGCCCCGTCCTCACCTACAAAAAAGGTCCTTGATGATCATTGATGCGATACGGATGACAGAGAGCGAACCGCTGCAAGTGACACGTGACAAGGCCTGAATGCACTACAGGAAGCAAATAATAAACTAACGGAGCCGTGGCCAAATTCGCTTCGGCGATGGTTCCAAACCTTCGGTTATAACATCGGAGTAAGGGAATGTGGAAATTCTTCACGCAGCAAAAAGAGAAAAATAGAATGAGATTGCATGAAAATGCAAATTTGTTTATCGCTCTGCAGCTGAAGAGGATGGGTCTCTGGGTTGACATGCAGGGGGCGACAAAGCGTCTCTTGAGAACTTCACGTAGGAGAAAGGCAAGAGAATTTCTGGTGTCCAATTTGTTAATCCGCTAGCACCGTTTTGCAACAGTAACACAAGAATTGAGGCGCAGAAAAAATGAAGAACAATACTCCATCATTACACGCGACGAGGAAACTCACACAAGACTTGAGGCGCTGAAGCAATTAATTAAGTTACAATCCACGATAATTCCACGCGATGAGGAACCTCAGTCAAGAATTAAGGTATTGTAAAAATTAACTAGCAATATACTATGATTACACGTGACAAGGAACCCCATATGCAAGAGTTAAGGTGCTGAAAAAATTTAGCAACAATCCACGATCATCACTCGCGACAAGGAATCTCGGACATTCGTAATCAAGGTGTTAAAAAAATTGAGTAACAACAACACAAGATCATTCCACGTGACTGGAAACTTCACCTTTTTCGTCTCCAGAAACAACTCGCCTCAGAGGAGCATGGTAATGAAGGGGATTGGCTTTAAGATTCAAGTAAAAAAAGGTCGTGTACTATAGGAAACACAAACAACCTGCCAGGGCAAGCCAGAGTTGTTTCTTTTTGTTGAACTGTCAAAATTTACTCACCAATTATAGATAGCATCTACTTTTTTCTTCGAGGAGAGCATTGAGCCGGTTGTTTGAAAACATTGCCAGACTTTGGATAGGTACCGCGATCACGAGAAAAATGCTTCGGGGATCAAGAGGAATGGAATGTGGCATCGGCCATCCTTTTCATTTGAAAAAAAATTCGTTGTCGTTGAAAATTTATGCACATGCCTATACCATCAAAATTTTTATGGAGACACTGCGTTTATTCGACAGTCAGAAATGTCTAAACATGGAGATCTGAGAACGTCATTTCACAAACTTGGGATCTCTGAATTGCCCTTTCTTCCATTGTTTTTTTTTTTAGATTTTTAGTTTGTGAAATTTTGGTGTCATTTACCGAAAAGTGTTTTCAGTAATTTTTCAAACTCGTCACCTCTATAAATGGCAAAGCGCTTTCGGATTTTCGCCACCTCTCGTTTCACTCCTGTTTACATTTTAGAAAACGAAGGTCAGTGGAGGGAATTGAAAATCAAAATTCGGAATTTCCGGATTCGAAATATCGGAAACAGCAAAAAATTCATCGAAGCTTTCGACTTGCAATTTATTTTCAGACTGTCTCATCGCGAGACAAAAACCGCAACCCCTTCATATTCCTCTATGATGTTTAACCTGTTGAAACACCGCTTCAACGGGAACATTCGACGCCACCATTTTACGGTTACAATGCATGAGGAGAGCTTCAAGATACCCTGGAGTAAATTGCAATCCATACACGAGTATATCGAACGATCAGACGTTTTCAGCACGGGATTAAATCGAAAAAGTACCGCAACTGATGAGAAATTAGAAGCCACACTTTAATCGCAATCATCCCCTTTCTTCCCATTCCATTGTTGGCATCGCATACGAGTAGAGTAAACCCAGCGAAGAAGGGCAATAAAATAATGCACCAAGTGTCACACGTCATCAAGAGGTGCGTCTAGTTGGCGGGCCTTTCATTTGTATAGCGGCGACGGATTAATGTATTCATACTCTTAGATGTAAAAATTGAGACTACATTTTAGCAAAAGCTCCATGCGGCAGAAATTAAAGATCCTCATTTGCAACCGAGGTCAAAATCTGACGCCTTTACAATAGAACGCTTTGTTGAAATCTCACGCTTTAATTTCTACCACTGGCATGAGAGCAAAAAGAAAGGAAACAGAAATGTTTCGGAGGCGACAGTTAAATGGGAAAAACACATGTATGAGAACAGCTCAGCTCAGATGTGTTTGTATTATTGAGTCTCGTACTTGACAGGCAGTTGTGACCGCACAAAAGTACGGCATGCATGGCAATGGGGATGATTTCCCCACCGATTGGTGCAGGTCACTGCTCTGTAGTGCGGGTGGAATGACCAAGTCGGCGAATGTCGTAACTCCAGTGAGAGGCATCATATTCCTGGCAGTGTTTAGTTGACAGGGAGGACGAACAAGACAGACGTCCAACGCCACGGATGAATACGGATCAAATTACAATTCAGGCTTAGTCTTACTTACGTAAACTTCATTAAAATGGAATCCTCATTTCAGCCGAGTAAGATCGAGCCATCGAGCTATCGGCATCGCAAGACGTGAGTGGTGCGTGGGACACGAAATGATGTTTGAAGTCGCGAAAAGGGAGAAACTCTCATCAACAGACACTTTTGCCACTGCATCGAAGCGATATCATCGTTGAGCTTTCGGTTCTGGAAACTTTCTTCTTCTTCTTCCAGGGTTTTGCGATGCCACCATGCCATGCGATGAGATGGAGAAATTGAACCGGCATGAATATTCATAAGCTCGTTTACACGGCGCGTCATTAGATTCAGAAATTAGTACAGGGCGTCACGTGTTTGTGTTCACCATCGGATAACCCTGCGCAGTGTGATTTTGAACATTTTTGTTTATTTATTTATCGCTATCAAAGACTTGAAACACACATAAAGTCGTTGGAGAACGTGGTTTGTTTAAAATCGCTTGCATGTTCCAATATGTATATAGTATGTGATAGGAAAATTGCGTTCTAAGAACATACCAAATGTTCTGAGAATGTTTGGAAAGTATAACAAACCTATCAATAAAGCTTATTATAACGCAGATATGGTTAACGAAACATTTGATTTATGGTGCACCAACACGTTTCCTCTTTGGACACATGGGTATTTCCCGTCGGTGAAGAATATCCAAGTTGAAATACACAGACTGAAAATTTCCATGTGCCCAAAAAGTGCTCAACCCCCACATACTTTTATGAAAAGGCCCATCCGGGATGATAATCGAATGTTTCTCAACACTTCACGAGAGTCCAAAAGTGCAACACAGAACGCTTTTTCTGCCCACTTTTTCTGCATTTAATACCCATTATTCTCCTTTTTGCATTTTGTATTTTCTGCATTTTCTGGTTTTCCAGCCTTTTCCGGGTTTTTGGTTTTTCTGTTTTTTTTTCTGCTTTTCAGCCTTTTCAGCGTTTTCGGACACGCTAAATAGATTTTTAGAAAAGGATTCTTTGGACCAAAAATGCGTGCCATTATAACTTAGCGATAAAGTTACATTTTTGCAAAACATTAATCCTGAATGCGCGGTTCTCCGGTGCTGTACATCAGATTTCCCAGGACAAGAACTTCCTTTATACGAAACACTCTTGAACTTCCGCAGCCACTCAAGGCAGACAGACATAGTAGAATGGCTCCATTATTTTCCTGTTGATTGCGCGAAGTGGGATACAGGCCTATGAAATGCAGCTAATACAATAACAGTGCAATCAGCCTACGAGATTGGATTGGAATGAGGTTCTGAACGTATTCGGGTACATGTGAGAGCGCACGCATAGCGCCTGTATTTTCGTGGAAACAGCACCAAGAAATTAACGCATAGTAGTGATGCGAAATATCTACACTCAGCCAATTCCAAACTGCAGCGAAATAAGCGCAACTCTGCTGACAATGGAGGCGATGCTGCATCAGCAATTTTGCGCGATTTTCTTTTCGGTGTTTTGGGTCGCATGTGAAAGACTTCGAGTATATTCTTTATTTTAATTGATAATTTTAGAGGAAAAGTCGCAAAACATTCTCCTTTATCCAAAGGGTATTTTCTCCACAGGATATCCACAGCCGTGGGAGTTTTTTGAAATTCATGAGAGTTGGCCAGTGCCGGGCCCTTATGCTTTTTGTTACAACGTTTTCGGTTTTTGTATAACGTAACGGATGAAATTGTAGCGTAATCTTTAGTAGTAGTTTGATATAGTTTGATATAGTTTGATACACATTGAGTATCAAACTATATCAGCCTTCCCTGAACTTGCTGATCTTTCATGGTCTGACTTGCGTCAACAATGTATTCATATATAGAGAAGACAATATCTCCCTTTCATCTCCTCCTGACTCTGAAGGGCACACTCTATTTTCTTTCTCTCTATAGAGTGTCTTCAACCATAAATACCTGTCCTCCATCTGACATTTGTATGCCAACTATTCAGGCATATTACCAAACGTTTCTCTAAAACAGAACCCCCAACCGACCTAATTAGGAATAGAAAAGAAGACAATTAGATTGCAACATGGAAATGGGGCGGTACCCTGACGGAGAATTTTGCCTCCAACTTCTCATGCCAACCCTGTGAGGTCAACTTCAGCGTCTCCTTTGCGATAGGGCGACAAAATCGTAATGAAGTCTTGACAATTTCTTTCACACAACTCATTGAAAATTTTTAAAATCGCCGTTTATAGTTTGTCACATGATTTTTAATTTTGCAGCCGGAGAAAGAGCAAAACAAACTGATCACACGATCCCTTTACCACGCAGATATATAGGTATGAACCGTATTGCAAGAACAATCGAACCATTCGGGACTGGAACTCCCAACCTCGGTTGACATTTCGACGTTATTCTGCACAAAGCTGATATGTTGCCTTCTCATTTGCTATTTGAATTTAAATGTCCATGATAGCCCTATACGAGTAATTTTTTCGTGATGTTCGTATTTGTATTTGCCTTTTTGTTACTATAGGAATAAAAGAGATAAAATTCTATGCGCTAAAGCGATGATATTTAAAAATCAGTCTTCGCCACCGTCATCTCGAAATCTTCAAATTTTCAAATCGTGTCTTCGCCGCACTGTATGTCAACTTCCCCCTTTTTCTCTCTGGAGCCTTGCACAGAATTTCCGACTGTCCTCGTACGAAAGCGAAATCACTGCCGAAAAAGTGCTTCTATCCGTTATATCGTATAGAGTTTCCATATTTGACGATGCCGCGACCAGCTAAAATTTTATTTTAATGTCACTGATTTAAATTCGAAGAAAAACGTCGCGCCAAGTGACGAGGATACCCATTAACGCCCTGAAATATGTGGAGATTTATGAAGTCTCGAAGGAGTAATTCCATCGCCAACGCGCATCAGGCTTATTCTCTGATGGGGGAGAGAGACTCCTTCTGCTGGCGGCCGCAGAAAAACCAAACAGCTGAATTTCAAAAATTCATGAAATTTGAAGGGAAATTATGGCCATTTGAATACCGCCGAACGGGATTCCGGCTTGAGGGGGCTGACGATGGGGTTCTCTCACTGCCTTGCTGTGCGGTGTCACGAGGCGGCTGATGCGGCCTTTTTGGGGATGTGTGGCTCGACGAACACGATTGGGATGCATTTACACATGTACAGGATTTTCATCCCAAATTTGGACATGCGAGTACTGAAACACAGGGCCTGTCCGTGCGCGTGTAAATGAGGTCGACAACGGCATTGTATCATGTTATGCACGGTCCTCTGGTCACAAGTTGCTGGATTGCCAGTAGCAGAGAAGGTGATAGTTACAGGGAAAATGCTCCACCGCTGCAAACATTTTTGATGGACAACGGCGCCGACATCAAAAGTTGAACGGAATTCCCTGTATTGGCATCGCATTTCCTGTCATTTGCCTCCGAACCCACAGCCCACCTAAGCAAAATTTATGAACTTTCACCTCTCACACTGCCCCCACCCCGAACTGCTAATTGCGCAATCGAGTGGGGCACATCGGGACAAGGGGGTAAATGAGTTTTGTACAGATTGTCTCTTGCCCTGAACATTTAATTCCCATGACAGTAATTTATCACCGCATACTTTTGGATTGGTTTGATAACATTTAGGTTTGGACCGTCCATCGCTGAAAAACTGCAACACTGGTTCGGCCATGCACCGTTGAAATTGTCGCTGTTAATGGGGTGTGGAAGTGCCTGCTGCAAAGGTGATATGTAGATTTGTGGGCCCACGCGACCGTTGCTCTCGTCAAAATTGCCACCAATGCATCTCGGCTGCAAGACTGCAAAAGCAGGGGGTGCAACTGGTTTAAAGGCAAGACGATCAATCACGATGAACGGAATTATAAACATTATTATTTCAGAGGTGCAGCTCGTATTTCAGTGGCAGAGTATAAGTCGACCCTTGTCCGGCAAAAGACGCTCTTCGAAAACAAATTTCTTTATTTGACTGGGGTATTTTAGGGGTACGTGGTCCTGCGCATCAAGAAAGCTCCTCAGTGACGAATCTTGAAAGTTGTGGGGGAAGGTTTTTAAGTCACCAGATTATTCAGATGACAGTTGATATGGCAAATTGTGGAAGTATTTCGCATGATTTTTGAAACTGATCAAACGCCGCTGCAACGGTCGCGGTCCCCCAATAATTGTCGTTTTTTCACTTCGCAGTCGCCATTTTCTGTATTGTGCGAAAAATCCACAAATTTTGTCAATGGTCGTTAAAACACCAATGCGAAAAGTGCCCATGAACCTTGTTAGCCTGTATCTTTCGAAGAGCATTCTTACCCTGTTTCATCCGACGAACAGAAAGCATGCTTAAAGGTATATAGATGTTAAGAAATCATGCTCCTGAACGCACATATTGAAAGGATTCAGCTTTGATGAAAGTTCCTGCACCGAATTTCATCGCTTTGATGCCAACCAAGCCCAATCGTTTCCGCAGTGTCACGTTTTTTATTTCAAACAAAATTCCTTGAATTCTGCAGCTGGCTTATGCTATTGCAGATCGAATAACTTTTTCCAATACTGTAAATAACACACCACACCAATGGAACAGCAGCAGTGTCGGAATATTGCCCCATTACACTTGTTTCGAAAAAATAAATCGCCTCAGATGGTGACCCGTATATTCGTATTACGAAATGCAGAAAGAGAAAGGAGTATTGAAAATGCTGCACAAATTCGACATCAATTTGTACAAATTGTCGATGTCCCAGCGTTTGATGCTTATTGAGGTCGTATATTTCTTGTTTCGGATGCTATTACTTCGTACTTTTCTGCGTTTAGTGAATAGGAAAGAGTGAAATAGGAAAGAGTGAATCCGGGAAATTAATTTTGGATAAATTGATGGAGCCGTTCTTTATCCGTATCGAACTTATGTAGATTGCCAGGATATGGTTCATGGAAGATAGGAGTAACAATGCTGTCGCCATTAATTATAAGGCAAATATGAATTTGGGTATCAAAATAACTGTCTAAACACACTGTTTGTCTGCAAGTTGCAATGCATGAATGAGAAAGAAAAGAAAAAAACGGAAACAATTGCCTCCAAGAATATTTCGAACTCTTTGCTTTCGTTACCTGAGAAATGATACAAATTTTGGAGAAACAACTCCTCACCTCTCTGATGTCGAGGATCATATCCCCGTTCGAGCAATTTACAAGATCTTTATTGATCTTGTTTAGCCCTGCTTGCAGGGTAGATTCAAGCCTGCCAATATCATTTTCAAAGAAACCGCGCAACAAACAACAAAATAGCAATTTACATTTCGATAGCAAGTAAAAATGTGCAGAAATGATGAAACATTGCATCAGAAAATTGTCGAGCGCTCACGCTATCTGTGGCAAATGCCAATTCAGAAAAATTCAGAAAAATCAAATCTGCCAACTTAAAAAATTGTGCTGCGCTGTAGATGGACGGTTTGACTTCACTTCCACTCGGATCGCAGTCGAAAGCTCCTGTTCTCACAATTCTAGTCAACTGCTGTGATATTTGTCAATTTTAATCTGTTGTCATCGTGTGTTCGTCATTTTCATCGTCTCCATTTGTTCACCAGTTTTTAACCTGATATTTATTTCATCTCCGTTTATCGGAGGTAAGTTGGGTGTTAATGATTTGATAGTCATTCTGGTTCTTGCGAGAGTGTGCTCATACTCTAATTTATTGGAAAACTTTTGGGCTCAAGTATTTGAACTTCCCAATATGAGTTGCGAACGAGTCTGCCGAATTAATTCAAGAAGGTTGGTGAGGCACGTTTCTTGAACGCGAACAGAGAAACTTTCTTGGGGAATGAAGCTGGAGAAGTTTGATCCCTCAAGGTTTTGGAGCAAGTTCAAAAACCATATCATTTTCTGTGAATGTTCAGAGAACTTGAAGAGAGTTCGGAACAGGATTTTGGAGAATTAGGAAGAGGAATTTGGCGAAGAAAGATGAGGTGAGAAAACTGAGAGTGAAAGTTTTCAGGTGCATAATTTGTATACCTTAGACTTTGCTATTGTCAGTGGAGAAATTGTACCTACCGTTCCTGGGGAAGGAGCTCAGGGGTTTCAAGACACGCTATTCCAGTGTGTCTTCCTTTTTCTCTTCTTCCTAGCACTGAATACTGGGCAGCAGAAGCACAACCAAACCGCACTTCAAACGTTGAGAGGTTATGAGTCATTTTCATGAGATCGTGTCTTCACTGAGAGGGACGTAGCTCCCTGTAACAACAGAAGGGGCAAATTCAGGAAGAATCTTAATTCAAAGATAAGTAACCTTAATTTTAACCGCCTTAACCTGCGTCTTTCGGAAAGAGGACAAATACCAAGACCTGTATCATGGCCGAAACGCACCTCATCAGTTTCGGCCATGATACAGGGTCTTGGTATTTGTCCTCTTTCCGAAAGACGCAGGTTAAGGCGGTTAAAATGTTTACAAACCATTTTGTAGAGAAAAGTGTGCACCAATCTTCCGACTTCCTTTAGAGATAGGCCAGTGCGTCGTCGGACTGACAATGGCTATTACATTGAACAACTAATTGTCAAGTTCAACAGGCACTTCAATAGTTTTTCCCCCGTACTGTGAGAGATTGGAACTCACTTTTGCCTTCCTCACCTTTTCTCCAATCGCTGCCGACCCTTTCTTAGCCCGTTCTTACTAGCATGTCTTATTGGTTGATGCAGTCCGGCCTCATCAATTGCAACTCATTCAAATTAGTTATCGTTTGTTGTTTCTGTCATTCACTTTTTGCAACATCTGAGGCCATGTTACCTTTTTTTTTTATGTTTTGACCGTGTCTTGTTTTATCTATGTGACGTTCAACATAACTCGTTGAGATTTATGAAAAATAATAAAAATAATAATAATAATACGTAACCTATTTCATCATATTCTGGTGGTGTTTGGCTAAAGTCAAGATTCCCTTCACAACAAGAAGGAGATCCTCGACAATCACCAATCCCTTCGCAGCCCTCAAAGTATACGTGCATGTGCATGAACTCCAACGCAAGGAAAATGATTGACTTTTTGCATTGCGAAATACTGAAAAGGTGAAAGTTTTAATAATTGTTCGCAGAGTTTATTTTAACCCTTTTACCTTAATTATGCTTGTTGTCAAATCTTCCTGTTTGGGAAATCTCATTTTTATCCAGTGCCTTGTGATGTCTATTCCGAATCCGAGTGGAAATGTTCTATCCAACACAAAAAATTTTGTAAATTAAACGAAAGGGTAGAAAATCCTCCGGGCAGTTTTTTCTTTTCCTTTCGAAAATTGGCGGTTTGAACACTGACTATCAAAATTTTATTTGGAAACAACTGAAGAGCACAAGTCGCATTGAAACTCGGCCTCAACAAAACGAAACGTATCAAAAAGATCTGCATAATTTACGGCACATAATTGCAATTAATATTTTCAATTTGGAAACAGTTGAAGGGCACAAGAAGTCGCATTAAAATTGGGCTTTAACAGAACTAAAACGCATTAAAAATATGCATAATTTGCGGACACAATTTTAAAATTTCGCGATGAGACCTCATACGAATACATACATGCATACACTTTTTATGAAAAGTCTTCGAACTCAGAGGCAATTTAGAATCAATGGCAGCATGCGCCGCAAAAATCATGACAATCGAGTGAGGCGTGAAGTTGTACTAAGGCCTGTTGAAATGAGATGGCCGCTGTGCTAACCAGTACCTACTTTAAAATGTCACCTATGTTCGACTTTTGTTAAGCTCCGTATATCTTTATTGACCCCTTTTTGACCAAAATTCACCGAAACTCCGATCCCCAACCACTATACAAAGTTCCATTCAGTTCTGGAAAATCATGTCATCGCTGAGATTCGAACGAGCGACCACGAGGCACGAAAACTTGTGTCAGGGACTTGTCATTTTTTCAATCTTTCAGAGAAAAGTGTGAGAATTTTGACGAGTTCAGATTCAAAAAATGTATATACAAGGCTGATGTTACTCCTCTCTGGCCATCCAAAATCTGGACTCGGCACTTTTTGGCATTTTTTTATTTTTGTTTACTTTGCAAAATAATGAGCACACTGATTTGGTATGAAAACCCTTTGGGTGCCTGTTTCGACACCGCAGACAGCTGACCACATAGCAACTATAAAAAATAACGTTTGCGCCTCCTTTAAAGTCCTGTTTTGGGCCGCATATCCTCTGTTGGTTTGGTTTGTCTTGCGGCACTTGTCGGCCGTTGTTTCTATGGATGTCCCTCTCTCGAAAGCACACGTGGCTCAATTTCTCTGCTTGGAGGATCCTAAAACTCTAAAGGTTAGATAAACACACCTCGCGGTTCTGAACGGTAGTGCGCTGAAATGGCTACTGCTAAAGTGGCAAATTGTAATCTTCGACTTGGTGGTTGGAAATAAAATTTCTCGCAAGACGCCCAGGAGTTGGTAACCCTTGAATTCCCCATACCAGGAGTTGGTAACCCTTGAATTCCCCACATTATCCCAGGTTCATATACACAGGATCAGGTCGGAAATGAACAGAAAATTAATCGGGTCAGATTTCAACAAATAAAAAATTCGCCCATATCATTATTTCGAGTCTGTCAATGCCGATCCCGCCAAACATTGAAATCTGTTTCCTGGCAGAAACTCTTGCAGTTGTTGTGTGCTTGTGGATGCTTTTTGAAATTTGCTGAGTTATTCTGTTAGTGCATACCCGATTTGCAATGGATGTGTAATGTTCCAAAAATTGCTGCTATAAAATTGGACAAGTTTTAAACGGATATTTTAGGCGGTTCCCATGCACTTGCGCGAGTTACTCATTTACCGGTAAATTTTCACGCAACCTGTAACTTATAACCAAACAATAGATAGTTTCCCTGGAGGCATCTTTCCAGGAAAAGGTCCTGCCGCTTCGCCACAGCGCTGTGTTTTGGTGTGGGGTTTGCTTTTTCGAGCGCAAACCCCCGCACAATTATTGTTATACCGTTTTCCTCTTCTTGCCTAGAAAGTGCAACCTAAATATTCCGTGAAAGGAAGAGGCCAAACGAAGGTCCATTTCAAGCCTGCCTATTCCAAAACAGGCGTAGACACCCCTCCGGCTGTTCTCTGAGGATTTATTGTCGCATAACCTTGCGGCTTGTAACGTTTACACAGGCCGCACTGTTATGCTGATTGTTTTAAAATTGAGGGGGTGCATTCGCAAAATTTCAGCATCTCGCGTTAAGCTTTACGAAAACAGGAGGGAATTGCCATGCGGAATTATGGCGCAGATAAGAAACTAGAGTTGATTCTTGTGGCAATCGAGATCTAGAATTTTGGTCGCTGGAATCACAAAAAATATAAAAATCTTATCCTTCGGGTCGGGATTCTTTGGTCCGAAAACTTCAAGACCGAATGTTGCTTATCTCGCTGAATCTTCACCAAACCAAAGTATACTGACCTCACCTGACCTAACCAAACCTATATTACACTATCCTATAACCTATCGTAACCTAACCTATCCTAATTTTATACCATTCGAACTTAAAAATTTCGGACAAGGTACGTTCCCCCGATCCTTCCATACCTCATTATCAGATTCCAAGATTCAGAAAATAATTTTCAGACTCCAATACCAGAGTATAGATTCATGCATTCCAGGGCATACGAGTATATTGAAAATCTGGAATTTGATGGTTTCATTATTTTCATCACGAGAAAATCATACTGTTATAAACGAGGCTTGAAAACTGGCCACCATTTCTATCAGCCGTCAAAGAGCATGGTCAAGGTTAAAACCTACAATCACAAGCATCATTGCCAATGCTGAAAAAATCAATTGAAATAACATTGCAGTTTCATTTCCTTTTTCGCTGGGAACTAAAACACACATATTCGAATACAGTAAAATTTCACAAAGTAAAAACAAAAAACCAGAAAAAATTCACAATTTACGGGTATCTTATCAGTTTTTTTTCATTAATGGGCGCCTGAGTTTAGAATCTTCAAACGATTTTGTAAATTTGAAATCTCATTGCGAAAATATGCAAATTGCGAACATTTTATGAACACTGGAAATGCTTATCCGTCGGGTTTCTAAATTATTTTCCACGTACCTAATTGGATCTTTTTTCAAACAAGCAGGTGACTGGAGAAGCGATTTAAACATGATAGGATATTTTGTTTTTTATTTTTTCATTACCGGATCATTTCCTCACAATTTATTCGTCCCAGTCAAACCTTTCTCTATTCAAATCGTGTAAGGGGTGTCTCATAAAACTTATTCAATCGTATAACCCATCACCATCAGGCTCAACTCAATACCAATTATTCAGAGGATAGATGTGTTGCGAAAATTTAATTTCTGTGCACAACACTAATTCCTTTGCCATTGTTGCGAAAGACGCATCCGTGTGTTGAATTGGGTAATGAGTTGAACCTGAGGGTGAGTTGCAATGGGGAATACTGCAGTATAAAAGCAAAAAAAAAAGGGGATAACGACGAGTATCTGGATACTTTGTTTTATTTTACATCGCCACAGATTAGGATTGCCGGATATGGACATGTTTTACGAAATCACTCTGTGTGAATACGACTGATCAGATCATTACATTGTTCAATTTTTTTTTTAAATTTTAAAAACGGCCGTATTCCCCATTGCAACTCACCCTCAAGTTCAACTCAATAGCCAATTCAATAGATAGATATGTGTTACGAAAATTTAATTTCTATGCGCAGCGCTAATTCCTTTTCCATTGTTGCGAAAAATGAATCCGTCTGTTGAATTGGCCGTTGAGCTGAACTTGAGGGTGAGTTGCAATGGGGAATACGGCCGAAAATATTTTTTAAAATTTTAGATGAAATTTGAAGATGAGAAACAAGTGAGTAGAGAATGAAAATTATAGTTTGTTTTACATTAAAATTTAATTTTTTTTTTTTTGGTTTCCGCAGATGAAGGACGCTATCACATTGCGACAAGTTGCGTCATGCAATTAAAAAAAAATTCAATTCAATTCGTCATGCAATTCAATTAGTGATTTCGGAGAATTTCATGAAATTCATGGAGTTAAGGATTTTTGTCGATTGTCGACAGGTATATGTATGTACGTACCGATCAGGCAGGAGAGTTCGAGAATCGCTGAATTGCATTCTGTATAAAAGAAATCTTCCGTCACCATCACTCAAATCTAAGAAATATACCAATACTCGAAAATGGATTGGCTGCAATTCGAGAGATAAAATTGAAAAATTGTAATAACCAATGATCGTGTTTTGTTTCCATCGTAGTTTTTATTAGTTTTGCACAATGTTTTTTTTATTAACCATTTTTCACTCTTTACGTACAGATAATTTGCTAGTTGTTTTTTGCCATGAAGTTTCCATGAAGTTATTTTTCACGGATACAAATCTAGAATATCTATAATCCCTCAGACTAAAACGGCTATAACGGCGGTTTTTGTGGTTATTACCTCTCCAAATTAGAGTCAAGAAATTTTCCCGTAAAATTGCGTGGTTCTCCAATACATTCGTACGTTTATTAACAGCGTGCTCATGCACCTCCTATATATCGAATGGTCAATGGCACTTCAGAGATTTTAATTTCTTGATAAATTTTGTATTCAAATTTTTTTTAAATCTTAATTTTAATTTTTAATAAACACAGTTACGCATCTACACAAAGCGAACAGTCCTTGGGACTCCTGTGATTTTCATTTTCTTGAACGTTTTATTAACGATTGTTATTAGCACAATTATGCATGTAGAGCATCGGGAAAATTAATGGAGCCACTAACGTAAATTAAATGGCATAAATGGTGTTGCCTCCGAAACTTTCCTTCACTTGCTGCGTCCTTTTTTCACAAAGAATAGTGTCGTGTTTCATCAACATGTTGTGACATCTGTTTCACAAGTTTTGTTTCAACAATTTTATTACACATGTTTTAGAAAAATCACTGCCGATTTTTTTCTTCTTCATTTGGTTGGACTACAAAGGAAAAACTGTGGTGCTAAATTTTCGTCGCGGAATCATATATCATTGACTAACGTCCAGAAACTGTATTTAAAACGTCCAGAAACTGTATGTAACGTCCAGAAACTGCTGTAACGTCCAGAAACTGTATTTAAACTGTATTTGCGGTTCCATTAATTTTCCCGGCACTGTACACACAAATCGAATGGTCCATCAATCGCATGGTCCATCGGATGGTCCATCATCACAAATCGCAATTCTGTGATTTCTTGAAATTTTTCTCACGATTGTCTCTCATGATTGCTGACGATTGTCGCACACAAATCGATATAGCAATGCTGTCAGGACATCTCACGGTTGCAACTCAAAACAAAGATCACCATCAGCATTGGATTACGAAACGTTTCGCACCCTAAGAAAGTTCAATTTACGAGTAGGTTCGAAATTAGCACCGCCACGGATGATATTCGAACTCATGCATCCTGCGCGCACTCTCAAGACATACGCATTACCAACTGAGCCAACCGGATCTTCAGAAACTCCTTGCTGTTTTCACGGCTGATAATGAAATCGTGGTCCCTTTTTTATCTCTCCCAAAATATCTACAAACGGCAATATCTAATCGTGTGAAATCGCAGAGTTTAAGGACATTGTGAGCAACTCCAAAATTCGTCCATCATACATGCGGGTTGAGGCGTGTAATTTTTTTTTTTTTTTATCAAATTGACAACAATTATATTTTTTGAAAAATGTAATATTTTGTATATTTTTTATTTATTTATTTTGTAATTTTTGTAATATTTTTGTAAAATGTAATAAAAGATAGGACTGAAAAAAGGCTTTGTTGTAGCACACCCTCTAACAATCGAAAAGTATTCACGCAATTCACACCAAAAATAAAAAATCTGGATTGATATTCTGGGGTCAACAATTCAAAACTTACCGTTTGAAAAACTCAGGGAAATCCTCAAAATACACCAGCACTTCAGGTTAAAGTGCATCGCAAAAGGGTTAAAAGACGGGAGACGAATTAGAGATAGGTATGAAGAATTACTCGTATTGGTGAATTCACACGATGCACATCAGTGTTCTAATATACGGACACACCTTCTGACGTGGTCTAAACGTTTTGTGAGCACATTGTTTTCTGTGCGCAAAACAAGATTTTATTCCCTTCACACGTGGCAGGGTGAATTTTCAAATCGCATCGGACACGCAGGTAATCACAACCGCAATTTCACAGGGAAGGTACCCGTAACGCAGCAAAAAATAACCCGAAAATTACGCGCGAAAAAACAACTCCGAATTTCCCGCCGTTTTCCTACGCCCAATTTTCTGCCTTTCCAGAATTGCACTGAAGCGCGAACCTATAAGGATGCCCCGTTGCTTTGAAATGCCGCTCTTCTCCATGCTCTCTAGCTCGCCCGCCTCCTCTCACTCCTTCCAGGACGCCGTCCTTCCCTGCTGGAATTTAATATCCACTCTGCCACTGGATTCTGATGCGCTCGTTTGGGCCTGTGCGTCGCGTCTCTTCCAACATTCAGCCCATGAAACAGGTTTGCACCAATAAATTTTCTCCGCGAGAAGATTCGGTACCTCCCAGCTATTTTAAGTGAAAGTACTTCGCCGGTTATGTACAGGAAAAGGTTAAAAACTCGCAAGTAAAACTACATGCAGAAAGGCGCAACGATCACAAAGAAAACACCTTTAAGCAAGCGTGGATTATTCCTACGAAAATTGCATAGAAACTTGCTAAGCGGTTGACAAATGCCTTTGCCAACATGAGGGATATCTTCACTTGCCTTGTGCAGTGGGGGTGAAATTAATCGTTGGATATTTGTGAAACAACCTGTCTACGCAGATTTCTCGTGGCTGAAATAAAATAAGTTTTCGAAGCACAAAGGCAATGTTGGCGAAAACAAGTAGGCCTACACGCATGCAGTCTGGAATGACCAAAACTACATTGCAAAAGTGCCGCACTGCTTCGAAAATCTCCACACGAGAACCCCCGCTTTTTATCTCTGGTACCAGTACTTTTGCCTGTTTTACATTTGCGTGTATCATTGGGGGTTTTGTTTTGTTGCTTGAATTGGCCTTCGATGAATTCATTTCATGTTTGGAGATCGCTTTGATCTCCCAACATTATTTCACAATTGAAATCTCATCAATTAATTACCAAAAATATTTGTGGAGACATGAGGGTCTTCAATGAAAGCCACCTTTTCCAAAGCAACGTTTATTGCATAACGGGACTGTGCATTAAGAACGTTTCTGAATTTTAGCAAACCGGTTAATTTTTTTTAAGATAACAATTTTTATTTTATTTATTCTAGCGCGACTCTATCGTATATGTAAAAACACTTCAGCGATTTCAACACAAAAAAAAAGAATGTTATTTGGAAATTGTTTGGCAAAAGTACTTGGAAATAATGAACACACTAGAGTTTTTTGGCGCAATGAAACAACAGAATGGTTTTACCTTCGTCAGTCGTCCTGAAAGGTGATTTCTGTGATTCCAATTTGGTTTCATGACGTACAAGGGGTCAAAACACCACAATTCATTTGGCGAAACGTATGCAAACGTCAGCAACGACTGCACAGCATGTCGCGTCAGAATTGTTTGTTTGTGTCTAATTTTCTGAGAAGCCCAAGTTCGGGCTGTCAACTGATGTGAAACTAGGAGGAAACCTTTGAATAGGCATTTTCACAAAAATTGGGTTTTCAGAGTAAAAAAAAAGACAGACGTGACTGTGAACAATGTTTAGCCAAAAGCGCCAAATGATTATTTACAGAGAATGATCTAAAAGCATCCATTATGTGATGGAACAAAATCAGTTCGTGCGAATAGTGAACCTTGGCTATCAAAGATGCGTTCAAAAAGCTGGTATTTGGGACGCCTGCCCGTCCAGCAAAATCTATTATGCGTGTTCAACACAGAGGATTGTCTGTCCGAAACTGTACAATGCTATTGCGGTGGTGGCAAAAAATTACAAAATTGAAACATGAAATTCAAGAAACGCAATAAGTTGCGAATACTTCAGATAAACTCTAAATCTTGACCACGAAGAAGGTTATTCGCCCGCATAATAAAACTACCTGCTCTGTCGTTCAAAATGCAGTTCCGCTTGCTGGCAATTTTTACACGAACGTGGACTACACCAAGGGGAGGGCGTCCTGGAAAACAAAATCTCCCATTGAACCCGTGCGCTTTTTGTCAACCTGGCAAAAAATGCTGTCTCCAATAAAATCTGTTTTCTGTTTGAGTCAACATTAGACTGCATTTTCTAGTGACTACATTTCGAATTAAATTTCTTCAAAAATGAACAAAAATATTAAATAAATTAAAATTTAAAAAAAAACTTTTTTTAATTTTTTTTTAATTGAAATTTCTTCAAGTTCGGCAAAAATTGGTTTGGATAATGGTTTCTTCTATCCCATATGTCAAGATCGTTCTAAGCGATCGTCCATCAATCATTTGATTCATTTTTTTTTCAAAAAGAATCTTATTCACAGCGGAGAGATCAATACGGAGTTAGCGCTAGTTCTGGAGGTAAAGTTCAGGGTTACGCTTGCTCGGAGTGTTCAAGACGGGGGCAAGCATCGAGGTAAGCCGTTGCTCCACAGGACGGAGGTAAATTAACCCTGCGCTTGCTTAACTCGCTGGTGAGAATAAACCGGTGAGATCAATTGTTTTTCGGCGCGTTAACTCCGTGCTCGGGGTTAAAATTTACTTCACTCAACAACCAAATTGCAGAAAATTTACCTCTGCCAAAGAGCAGGGTTGAGAACGGAGGTAAGCAGAGAACAGTGCATTGTTGGCCTGGCAAGCAGCAAGACAGATTGCAGATTTAGGATAGGTTGATTTCAATGGATGACTGCATGTGGTCCACGGGTTTCTTGGAACCCAAAACCGTTCCGTTGGAATCAAAGGCGGTTTTCCGAGACCCAAACAAGTTTCGCCCTTTGCTGAATCTTGTCGAAATGGCGTTTCGAGTTTGTTGTTTTCGTTGGGAAAATATTTTAACAAATTGGAGGAGATTTTTACAGCATGCGTGAGGAGAGAGTTCCTATACAATGGAAAGAATTAACTTTGCGTTACAATGCAGAACGTCGAGCTGCGGTTGCAGACATTTAGGAGATTCCGGCGAACTCTTGACGTTATATCGCTCAACTGAGTGTGAATCTTTTTTGGAAAATACAATTCGGATTTCCGAATGAGCCAGTGAGACACATTACAAACATATGGTTAGGTCACGTTTGCAGCACCCTACTCGTCGCAACAGGGCACTGACAACGCTTCCACCCACAGGTTTGTCAACGCGCAGTTGTTGAGCAGAGGTCCAGATTTTTTTTATCATTTCAGCAAACAGCTGTGGAAAGGTCAAGCAAAAGTAAGTTCTGCGTTGCAGGAGTCGCAGGAGCGATCGATTGCACTCATGTTCGAATTCTGTGCCCCAACTGGAAGACCCGAAAGGCCTCTCCTCACTGAATGACGAACATTTGTGATTATGTCATCTGTGATTGCCATTGAAAATCATTGTAAAAACCTTCACCACAATGCGGAACATTGTTTTGAGATTCGTCGATTACTCGATTCAGTCAAACCATGAGTCAACAATTTGGAACTGTCAGCATTGCAACGATATTCAGAAAGTTGAAATTTTGGGGGGTGGTTCCTCGGCGATGCAGGGTAGGCCAGCACGATGGTCACGCCCTTGCTGAATCCTCGGGAACCTCATGAAATAGATTATATAAGTTAAAAGCGATCTCACATCTCGACAGCGCACGAAACTTCATCGAGAGAACAAATAGGGTTCTGAAGAGGAAGTTTCAGATTTTGTGCGGAGAGATGCGTTTTATCCTCGCTGCTGCGCCAAAGATGCCTTAGCATGTGCTGTCCTGTGCAATTTCGAATTACAAAAAAGAAAATTCAGGAAATTTGTTCCAATAAGATATGCGACCAAATCACAGCATAATTGAAGACCAGCCAAATCCTGGCGAGTTTCAAATAGTCATAGTGGCCTTGATTTCCGACGCAGATCCCCTTTTTGGTGAGTGTGTGTTGCAACATAAAAAATTCAACATAAAAAACATTGCATGATAATTAGTGTCCGACGGCCCAATTTTCTGACAATAAAACACAATCTGGGCAAAAATTCTTGAAGCTGAACATTTTTTCAGCTTAGGCCGATATTGCATTGATTGCGTTGTCAAACAAGCAGCACAATGATTGTGTTTCCCGGGTATGTGATGGGCTTCGGAATGCGGCCAATGCCCGAATTGTTCGAAAAAAATGAACGAAGTTCGAAAAAATTGTTCGAAAAAAAATGTTCGAAAATTGTTCGAAAAAAATGAAGGCATTTTGCCACCCCTAAAAGATCTCCGAAAACATCTGAAATCGTGGATGTGGAGGAACTCTCCGGGGATGTTCACGAAAAAACGATTTTATCTTCCATTTTTAACGAAACATCATTGAGAAAATTCAGAAGACCATTTGAAGCAACACATGTCTTCTCCCTGGCGAACAATACGTTGAAATCATTGAATCGGAAAAATAGTTCAGCTGCTTTTCTATCGAGTCATTGTGAAGGAACTTTTGGTGATTCGGGCCAATTTTTTCATCTTCCCAGACAAACAGGATGAATTTCTCAAGTCACGGATATTTCTCAAACCCTTCTCAATGGCGCTGACCGCATGGGTCTCTGCTGTTCGAGATCTCACATCAGCTGGCGTTTTTTCTTTTACGTCATCAGCTGGCGTTTTTTGTTTACGTCATTAACCGTTTTCCGCCAATCACAAGACAGAGGTAGTTACCTCCATGCTGTGCTCTTTGTTCCGACTCACCGCGCAATTTGCCTCCATGCTTCGGGCACCGCTAGTCCGGAGCACAGGAGTAGCGTTAACCCTATGGTTAGCCCCGTATTGAACTCACCGATTTGGCTCCCTCCGTTCTTGCCTCCTATATCGGAGGCAAGTACCCCGTTGCTATTCTACTCCTCTGGGTCAAGTTAACCCCGTATTGATCTCTCCACTAAGTCTCAGTGTTATTTAGCTTGGGCGCCATTTGTTGCATTTGCAGCGGAGAGATCAATACGGAGTTAGCGCTAGTTCTGGAGGTAAAGTTCAGGGTTACGCTTGCTCGGAGTGTTCAAGACGGGGGCAAGCATCGAGGTAAGCCGTTGCTCCACAGGACGGAGGTAAATTAACCCTGCGCTTGCTTAACTCGCTGGTGAGAATAAACCGGTGAGATCAATCGTTTTTTTCGGCGCGTTAACTCCGTGCTCGGGGTTAAAATTTACTTCACGCAACAACAAAATTGCAGAAAATTTACTTCTGCCAAAGAGCAGGGTTAAGAACGGAGGTAAGCAGAGAACAGTGTATTATTGGCCTGGCAAGCAGCGCAAGACAGATTGCAGATTTAGGATAGGTTGATTTCAATGGATGACTGCATGTGGTCCACGGGTTTCTTGGAACCCAAAACCGTTTCGTTGGAATCAAAGGGCGGTTTTCAGAGTCCCAAACAAGTTTCGCCCTTTGCTGAATCTTGTCGAAATGGCGTTTCGTGTTTGTTGTTTTCGTTGGGAAAATATTTTAACAAATTGGAGGAGATTTTTACAGCATGCGTGAGGAGGGAGTTCCTATACAATGGAAAGAATTAACTTTGCGTTACAATGCAGATTGTCGAGCTGCGGTTGCAGACATTTAGGAGATTCCGGCGAACTCTTGACGTTATATCGCTCAACTGAGTGTGAATCTTTTTTGGAAAATACAATTCGGATTTCCGAATGAGCCAGTGAGACACATTACAAACATATGGTTAGGTCACGTTTGCAGCACCCTACTCGTCGCAACAGGGCACTGACAACGCTTCCACCCACAGGTTTGTCAACGCGCAGTTGTTGAGCAGAGGTCCAGATTTTTTTACCATTTCAGCAAACAGCTGTGGAAAGGTCAAGCAAAAGTATAAGTTCTGCGTTGCAGGAGTCGCAGGAGCGATCGATTGCACTCATGTTCGAATTCTGTGCCCAACTGGAAGACCCGAAAGGTCTCTCCTCACTGAATGACGAACATTTGTGATTACGTCATCTGTGATTGCCATTGAAAATCATTGGAAAAACCTTCACCACAATGCGGAACATTGTTTTGAGATTCGTCGATTCTGTCAAACCACGAGTCAACAATTTGGAACTGTCAGCATTGCAACGATATTCAGAAAGTTGAAATTTTGGGGGGTGGTTCCTCGGCAATGCAGGGTAGGCAAACACAAAGGTTACGCCCTTGCTGAATCCTCGGGAACCTCATGAAATAGATTATACAGGGTGAGTCACCTCGAATGTTGGTTTTTTTCGATCGCATTTTCCGCGAAAACGGCTGCTCCTGCAACTGCGGAGCCCTGGAGTTTTTTGAACCTGGTTCTTTTGCGCTTTATTTGGTTCCATTGGGTTCTTCCAAATTTCCACCCCTATGCCCTTTTTGGGGGAGGGTAGTTAGGGGTGTTCTCTATGCTGCGCATTATCTCCGGAACTGTGCTTCAGAGGTCTATGGTTTAAATTATAAAGTTGTCCATTTCCTTGTTCTGAAGGCACCAGAAGTGGTCCGAATCAAATCCACCCATTGGCTACCGTTTTAGGGGTGTTTTTCTGCGGGGAGGGGTAGAGTGGTTGGAGGGGCGTTTTTTCAGCAGGCATGCGTTCGTCGTGTCTCGGATGATGAGGCCAGAGACCTCAGTCCCCTGTTGTTCGATGAAGCTACATTTGGGGATGCCCGAAGGGGATAAAGGGGTGGTTATTGAGATATTTCCGTTTTCGCGGAAACTTCGATCGAAAAAACCTACATTCGTGGTGACTCACCCTGTATAAGTTAAAAGCGATCTCACATCTCGACAGCGCACGAAACTTCATCGAGAGAACAAATAGGGTTCTGAAGAGGAAGTTTCAGATTTTGTGCGGAGAGATGCGTTTTATCCTCGCTGCTGCGCCAAAGATGCCTTAGCATGTGCTGTCCTGTGCAATTTCGAATTATACAAAAAAGAAAATTCAGGAAATTTGTTCCAATAAGATATGCGACCAAATCACAGCATAATTGAAGACCAGCCAAACCCTGACGAGTTTCAAATAGTCAATCAGTCAATCAAAGCTTTTATTCTTCGGAGTTTCCTCCTATCGAATCAAGCATACAAGCAAGGATACAATAAAGAAATACAAACATGAGCACATATAAACAATAACAATGTACGCGATATGATCAATGATCAGGAACACAGAAACAGAAATTTTCGAGGAAAAGTTATTTGACAGAAGAAGCGAAACAGAATGATTCAAATGTGCATTTGTGGAAGATGGGGAGAAAACGTACCGGGCAATAATACTAGATGCCAATAGAGTTTCCAAGCCTTCTCTGCAGAATGGGGATACTCAGGGGAAAGGTAAATATTCCCTCGGGCAATGAATTCCACTCAGTAATTGTTCTGCCAAGAAATGAGAACTTGCCGAAATCCTTTTTGAAGCCCCAACGGTGAAGCTTGTAAACGTGGTCCCTGTGAGAGTAAAATGGCGGGTAAGTCAAGGAACTTTAACATGCTTCCCCAGCCTCCCACATTTCCGAGGACTTGAAAGAGGCAAATTGGACGAGCTATTCTTCTCCTTTCAGTTAATGAATTCCAACCCAGCTTTTTTATCATGTCACTCACACTGCTTTTCTGCCTATAATCACCCATCACAAAGCGAGCAGCTTTATGCTAAACTTTTTCAAGTGATGAAATGTGATTAATCAACCATGGATCCCAGGCCGGGGGGCATATTCTAGAATTGGCCTCACTAGTCCAAAATAGGAAAGCTCACGAATTTTAGGGGGGCATTTCCTGTAGTTTCTTTTCACGAAATACAATGCTCTATCGGCCTTGGAGGCAATCATGTTTATGTGATGAGTCCAGTCCAGCTTGCTGGAAAACTTCACTCCAAGGTAGGTAATTTCACCTGACATGGACAGTGTCCGACCACCTAGTTGGTACTGGAAGGGAATAGTAGAATTTTTTAAAGAAAAACGAATAAAATGACATTTATCAACATTCAGTGACATAGCGGATTGGTCACACCATGCCTGTATGAGAGAAAGGTCATGCTGCAATTTACCGCACTCACCTGGAGTTGATATTTCAGAATACACAATGCAATCGTCTGCGAATAACCGCATTCTTGAACGAACTAGCTGATCGAGGTCATTGATACAGACAATAAAAAGCAGCGGACCCAAAATACTGCCTTGTGGAACACCGGAAGTGACAGGAAGATGATTTGACAATTGGCCATCAACGCGAACTGCTTGAGACCGGACGGACAAGTAGCCTTTCAGCCATCTTGAGGTTAGGAGGTCGAGTCCCAGGAGCTCAAGTTTTCTGAGCAGCACATCATGACTAATCACATCAAAAGCCTTAGAGAAGTCGATGGCTATGGCGTCAACCTGTGAGCCGCGATCGAGCGCACATGTTAAGTCCTGTGTAAACGCACGCTGTAAGTTGGGTAGTACAGGAGTAGCCAGGACGAAAGCCATGCTGCGCAGTCGATAACAGGTTGTTTGATTCAAGAAAACTTCGGATGTGCTTGGCCACGATAAACTCAAGGATTTTGGAGCATGTATTCAGAAGGCTAATTGGCCTGTAATTTGAAGGTACTGAACGGCTGCCTTTTTTGAAAATAGGAACTACTACCGAGCTCTTCCAACATGAAGGCACATTCCCTTCTCTTATACAGGCATCAAACAAAATTAAAAGGAACTTTGAAACAACATTTGGAACCAGTTTCAAGAATTCAATACCCACAATTCCAGGCCCCTCGCTTTTTTTAGACTTCATTCGAATTATTCTGTTTATGATGGGTGTTTCAGTAATAAGGCAAGGGCCATCAACGGAGCTTTTACAGGGCCCTTCAGGGAGTTGATGGACAGCCCCACCACAAAAGACTTTGGCAAATGTCTCATTGAGAAGGTTTGCTTTGGCAGTGGGTTCTTCAATTTCATCTTCCCCGTTAGACGCATCAACGCGAGTGAAGGAATCCTCGAAACTGGGGACCTACGAGACTTGTTATAACGCCAGAATTTCTCAAAGCCGTTGTAGTCATAGTGGCCTTGATTTCCGACGCAGATCCCCTTTTTGGTGAGTGTGTGTTGCAACATAAAAAAATTCAACTAAAAAACATTGCATGATAATTAGTGTCCGACGGCCCAATTTTCTGACAATAAAACACAATCTGGGCAAAAATTCTTGAAGCTGAACATTTTTTCAGCCTATAGCCGATATTGCATTGATTGCGTTGTCAAACAAGCAGCAAATAATTGTGTTTCCCTGGTATGGACATGGGTATGATGGGCTTCGGAATGCGGCCAATGCCCGAATTGTTAAAAAAAAAAATGAACGAAATTCGAAAAAATTGTTCGAAAAAAAATGTTCGAAAATTGTTCGAAAAAAATGAAGGCACGACGGCATTTTGCCACCCCGAAAAGATCTCCGAAAACATCTGAAATCGTGGATGTGGAGGAACTCTCCGGGGAAGTTGACGAAAAAACCATTTTATCTTCCATTTTTAACGAAACATCATTGAGAAAATGCAGAAGACCATTTGAAGCAACACATCGTCTTCTCCCTGGCGAACAATACGCTGAAATCATTGAATCGGAAAAATAGTTCAGCTGCTTTTCTATCGAGTCATTGTGAAGGAACTTTTGGTGATTCGGGCCAATTTTTTCATCTTCCCAGACAAACAGGATGAATTTCTCAAGTCACGGATATTTCTCAAACCCTTCTCAAGGGCGCTGACCGCACGGGTCTCTGCTGTTCCAGATCGCACATCAGCTGGCGTTTTTCTTTCCTGTTTACGTCATTAACCGTTTTCCGCCAATCACAAGACAGAGGTAGTTACCTCCATGCTGTGCTCTTTGTTCCGACTCACCGCGCAATTTGCCTCCATGCTTCGGGCAACGCTAGTCCGGAGCACAGGGGTAACGTTAACTCTATGGTTAGCCCCGTATTGAACTCACCGATTTGGCTCCCTCCGTTCTTACCTCCAATATCGGAGGCAAGTACCCCGTTGCTATTCTACTCCTCTGGGTCAAGTTAACCCCGTATTGATCTCTCCACTGTTGGATTGTAAACATCAAGCTGTTGCAAATTTTTACCAAATTTCACTTTTTAATGTACGATTAAAACAAATTCCACACACGAAATACACAGGAGTACAGGACGTTGCAAAAAACCTGTTACATACACAGGGGGAATGGGAGATGATGATTTCCATTTGCGAATTACTTGTTTCACATATGGAGACGTAATGGAAGAAGGTGATTTCCTTTTGCAAAATACTTGTAACACAACACATATTGGCTTAGATGGGACAACCAGCGAACAAGAATCACTATTATGCGGTCAAGAACTCACTGTTAAATTATTGTTTATTATTATTGTCACAATACTGCTGCAAATTTAGGTGGCAGCAGACGTAGAACAATGTTCCGAATCAAAAACAATTTATAAAACAACTTCGAGTCGATAAATATTTAAAAACAAAAGGTCAAAAACGGAGAAGTAAAAGTGAACAGGATTGGAAGGAGGAATGAACAAAAAAGTTTTCGTCAGTGTGGCGCCCAGGGATGCAGTAACTCTCTGTATGATGGGTGAGGAAGTAGGCAGTGCATTCCAATCACGTATAGTACGATGGAAAAAGGAATTGAAGAGTTACGGTTCGAGGTGCAAAAAGGAGCTGAGAAGGAAAGCCCATTGTCTGTTGTGCGCTGCTTAGATTTGATTGAATAGCAAGATGGCATAGAGAAGTTGTAAGCATGAGTAACAATATCGCTGAAAAGTTTAATCCTGCGGTCTTTCCTCCGCGACCCCAGTGGTACCAAGCCAAGTTCCTTCAGCAGGGCGGAGACGCTAACATCGCGTGAAAATGATCCAGTTATAATACGAGCAGCCCTTCTCTGAATCATCTCGATTCAAGCAATATCACACTGAGTAACGGTTACCCAGGCAGCACAAGCATACTCAAGAATGGGG